>VWYI01027979.1:358745-457314 GCA_013399455.1 Anthoscopus minutus
AGAGAGAAAGAGAGAAAGAGAGAAAGAGAGAAAGAAAGAAAGAAAGAAAGAAAGAAAGAAAGAAAGAAAGAAAGAAAGAAAGAAAGAAAAGCCCAATGCAGAAGAACCTCCAGACAACCCCCAGGATGTACTGGCTGTGCAGGAGGGTGTTTGTAATTCCATCAACACCTAACACTTCCCATCCCTGGATGTGTTCAAGGCCAAGCTGGATGGAGCTTGGAGCAACCTGGGCTAGTGGAAGGTGTCCCTATGTCTCCACTGCAATATCCCTATCCATGGCAGGGGGGTGGAATGAGATAAGACTGAAGATCCCTTCCAACCCAAACCATTCCATGACTCCATAATAAAATAGCACAGCTGAAGGAGGGCTCTCCTGGCAGGTTTTTGCCCCTCTCCCCAGAGGCAGTGTGCTGGGAGGGTGGATTTCTGTTCCTAGGGACTGGGAGGATGTTTATCCACGTGCCCTCACAGCCAGAGCTCCACACACTCCATCCACCCCGCTATTATCTCCAGAATGTTGCTGAGCTTCCCAGAAATCCAGCTGAAAGGGGGAGAGGTGAGAGGCAGCCAAGCATGAAGGATTTGGGAAGAACGCTGGCATCAACTTCTGAGGTGTGTTTGATTATTGTGTACTTCAAGGACACAACTTGTCACCATGAAACACACAAATCAGCAAGTTAACTGTAATTAGGGGTAAGCAGTTCTGCTGATTAATTAGAGAGAGGCAGCGAGCACAGATGCTTCACCCTGCTGTGGGAAAATGGGTGAAGGGGTTGGGAACACTCACCTAGCAGGGCACAAGTTTTAAATACTATTTCTTTGCATTATAAAAAAATCTAAATTATTCCATTTTTTTCCACCAGAAAACCTGGGTACATGTGATTGGGGGTGTACAAAAGGAAACATTTACGTCTTTATATTTAATTAGTTCCAGCAAGTTCCTCTTTGCTTTATTCTAAAAGAGAAGCGACTGAAATCCCAGATAATTGTTCAAACAGGTATTATACAGTAGCTTAGATGACTTACTTAATTCCTAAAATATAAGGCAAAGTAAATCATATGAGTAAACAATTTATTGCTCAATTTACACTTTGATTTAATGAGATATAAAAACCTCTTATTGCTTAAGGCTGCTGAAGTATTTACTTGAAATCTGATCATTAAAGAATGAATCACAATCTTATCAATCTTCTGTGATATTTTTAGTTATTTCAATACACTAACATGCCAGTGTTTTCTCTGTACAAAAAAAAACCATTTTAAGTTACATTTATAGATATGTTTCAACCTAGCACAATGATAAATAAAAAATCTTGATTTACAGTAGCAAAACGTACACCACAGTACTTTCGGAAATATTTCAAGCTCACAGATCTTGTGCAAATTCCATTAGCTTTAATTATTTATTAGCAGTAGATTTAGATTACTGTTCTTGACCTATTTTTCAGTGTATGGACCCACCCAGCAAGAAGTGAAAAAATATTCCATTTGTGAGGGCTGATTTAGTGAGCACAGACTTCAGCTTCGAGCAGAGCATTGAGCAAAACCCTGGGCACTGTAATTCAGAGGTTACAAAGCAGGGCCTGCAGAATAAACACTGATAGGGGTTCCTTGAAAAGAGAGGGAATTTTTGCTGTTTGCCCACTTCAGACAATTTTGCAAGACTGCAGCCACATGACAATCCCAAAGGAAGGGACACCAGACCCCACGGAGAAGTTTCAAGAGTTTCTTTGTGGAAATTCCCTGGTTTCTACCAAACTCCAAAGTGGGTCCTACACAGCCATGGGGAAAGGGGTCAAGAGGGAGAATTTTGGGGCTGGTTCTGTGGCCAGGTGCAAACTGTGCTCTTGCCAAGCTGGGGAAAACACAGCACGTGGGAAGGAGCCTCCTCGCTGTGCTGGGACTTTGCTTTCAGTGGAATTTGCCCAAGTCTTAATGGAATCCTCTTATGGTTTCTTCCAAGTTCAAATAAACAAAAAGCTCACAGGTTTACTCTGGGGCTGTGTAGCCACGTCCAAACAGCCTGGGGACCTTCACAACTGTTTAAAAAGCCACCCTGCCAGAGAGGAGCTGTTGCACCCATATAGATGTATGGAAGTGTGTGTATATATACACACATACACTATGCAGAATAGAATAAGGATTTTTTTTTTAAACTAACTTTACAAATTAATGTGGTGAACTAAGCTTTTTAACATCATGTGACAACTCTGGTGTCATTTATAAACCAGTGAGTTAACAGTGACTAGGAAAGACATTGAACAGGAACTAAGCAGAACTTAGGAAGTAGAGTTGCTAGGAAACAAAAAAATTAGTTCAGACAAAAATTATTCAGGTGGAGCTTTGGAAAGAGGTAATTCTAATGAAATGAAAGCCTGGTCACTAAAATTCCAGTAGGGAAAAAAAGGAAAGGATGACTTGTGTAATAGTTCACCAATACACACAAAAAATCAAGTACCACTTTTAACAAATATTAATTTAAAAAGATTCCCCCTGGATAATGGCTCCATGGAGATTGTCCCTCCTGCTTTCTTGTTAAACCCAATGCTGAAGGCTTGAGGTGACAACAAACATGCCATGACAGACACTTGTGATGGGAAAAACAATGTCTGCATCATCCCAGGTCAGCAGAACTCCTTATTTCTGTAATAAACACCCATCTGATACACTAAATAAGCATTTCAGAACCTCTAAGGTGCACTGCTCTTGCCAGCAGCACAACTATGTGGCAGAGAAATCCAGGAATTGCCATTCCTAGCTTAGGCCAGGATCTCTACACAGAGCAAAGATAATTAGAGCTTTGTTAAGTACCTGCAGATGTTGTCAGATGAGCACATCTGTCCAAAAAAATGGGAAACAAACTGACTCCTTAGTTGTGCATCCCAATATAGTTTTATATCCCCCAAAAGCAGCCTCACCTGCATTTGTCAAGTTTTAACCAGAACTACTCAAAATTCCATGTTGTTCCACAAGTTCTCTGCCACTGTGATTTGAGTTTTCCAGTGAAAAATATCCTGAACACTCTTCCCAAAACACATCCTGCAGGATTTCATCCTCCATCCACTGTATTTCTCCCTCTGAAAGTTTACAGAGAAAGGATTCCTAATGCTCCCCTGGTTATCCAGAATTGCAGCCTGCAGATCAGAGGTTTCTCTTCAGTGTAAAATTGGGAACTTCTGAAAAAAGGTAATTATTATGGGCCCTAAAAAATTAACGTGTCTAATGAGAGGCTAATGACAGGGGCCATGACTCTGCAGAAGAGGCACCTAAGTGCTGTGGTCCAATTAACAACTCCAGTTCAAACACAGCCTAATGCTTCACATGGTGGATTTAGAAAGAAGAATATTTAATGTGAAACCATAATTGCAGCTGTAATTTTCTGTATTCCCTCCCCACAAGCAGGGCTGGAATCAGAGTGCACCCTACTTCAGCCTTGTGGGATGATGGATCAGGAGCTGGAGCTGTCTGGCAGCACTGGGCTTGTGGGACTGGGATTTCTCCTCAGTCTCAAGGAAAAGATGGGTAGAACCATTCAGAATCCCAATGTACTGCTTCATTTAGGAAAAGCAAGATTACTAAAAAACATTCATGTTTTAAAACCTGTTATTGATTTCCAGAATGCAAGGATCTTGCTTTGAAGTTTCCAAGAAGAATAATTCTGTGTTAATTATAATAACGAGGAGCCAGGCTTCATCCTCTCAGATCCTTACAGGCCATCAAAATGTGAAATGGGGAGGAGGCACTGCTGGCACATCAAGTATTGCAAAACTCTTTTCCTTCCTTATCTTTTACACACAGGTTACAAAAGTAGCTGTGAGCAGCCATGCCTTAATCACACTCTGACATACCTGCATGCAAGAACACAGGTGTATTTACTGATTTTATCATTACAGTCAGTCTTGTGCTTTGATTGCAAGAAAATCCAATACTACTCAATCCTCTCCTAATCTCTTTGCAAGATTTTTGTCTTAATCTTGATCCTCACAATCCACTTTTATTCAAAAGCCAGTTGCTCCTATAGGAAACAAGTTGTTTCATGAGGACTTGAGTAAAAAGCCTGCTGTCCTGCAAATGCATGTCCTATAATTGCTAAAACCCTCATGACCATCATCTCTGCTGTCTTTTTGTTCTTTGTGACTTCTTCCATGCAGGGAGGCACTGGCTGTGAGTTCAGGCCTCGCCCTTTGGATACAGCTAATGTGATAACTTCAGATTCCAACAAAGATGAGAAATTCAAAAGGAAAAAAAAAAAATTGACAACCTCAAAAACATCAGGATGCAGACCCAAAGGTTTTACTACATCTAATTTAGCATACCTGGTAAAAACACTTCGAAATTAATCTAACTGTCATCCTGCTGACCTAAATAAAAAAAAACCACAGCACAGAGCTTTTCATGTTGCTTCAGTGAGTGAAGCAATTCGAAGCAAACAAACTTTTGCTGCCTTTACGCTTCCTGGCAAAATTCCTATGGAAACAGGCTCAGGCCCATAATGCACATGCTTTGGGAGCACACAGTAGACAGAAATGAATCATCCAGATGAAAGAAAGCAAGAGCTCACTACAGACTTATTCAGTATATTTGCTGTTTGTTAGTTGAACTTCAGAAATAAAACCCCCACATAAAGTGCTTTTGAGCAGCAGCATCCCCTCACAACTGTACTATATACTCTCAGCTGGGATTAATTCCCAAATTCATGTGCTGAACTTTGAACTGTTCCAGTGTTTGGAGGGGGTGGGGAGAGAAAGGAGATAAAAAGAGCAGGAAAAGGAACCCAGGGGATGGAAGATGAGGAAGGGAGACACGGGGAGCTGGAGCGCTGCTGAAGCACAACCAGCTCCATGGCAGATTAAAACGAGGCACATTTGAATAATAATAAATCAGCAGAATTAATACAGGCTTATCTTCTACCAACTTAGAAGGGGGAGGTGACAAATTGCACTTGAGGACAAACAGTTTGACTGTTGCCAGCATAAGCTGAGTGTCTATAGGAAATGGCTAAATTTAGACAGCCAGCTTTTGATGAGAGCAACGGAAATTAATTCAAGTTTTTTGTCTGTGGTTTGTGTGTTGTTTTTCATTGGTTTGTTGTTTTTTTTTTTAAGAGCTCTAGAATGTTACTTGTCTCTTGAAACTCGTCCCAAAAGAAGAGACTGCATAATGTACCATCCTCCCTGCCTACTCCCTCCTACTCTTCCCCCTATAAAAGGAAGAATTGCTCCTTTGGGCTACAGCAATTTAGGAACTTAATGCAGTTTAACAAATTCCCTATCTCTTGGCTGGAGTGTTTGGCTCCAACAGATGAATCAGAGAAGTCCATAAACGTCTGGAGGATTCCTACAGACTTTTTCTTGCATGACTATATATGGCAACTACAGATCAAGTTATCTGCCATCGTTTGAACCTAAGCTTCAAACTTTTTACCTTATTCCTGGCTTTGTGGCAAACTTCCCCCAGCTGCAGCACTATTAAATTAGACATAAACTGATAACTACTTTTCTCAAAAGCCTTTTCTCACTCATTGCAAGGCAGTAAAAAAACTTGAATTAAGATACACTTTGGTAAAAAATAACTTTTGTCGGTGCCTCCTGCCTCTCAGCAATTCATTTCTGTGAGGAGTGACCCAGGCTGTGATGCTGGGGAGCTCATGTTCTCATTCACACTGTCCTGCTGTCACTGAAAGTGCACTTCACCAAAGAGCAGATGTTTTCCATCACTTATTACCTGAAATACCAAGTAACACCAAGTGCCATGAGAAGTCAAGCACAAACTGGTAATAGAGAGAAAATCCACACTTTAAAAAGAACAAAAGGTCAAAACTGCCCAACTGATGTACAGAGGGACTTAAAAAGGAATTCCAGAAATGCCTGCAACACCCTTTAGCCAGAGAAATACTCAATAAACTTCTTCCTATCACCATCTTTTATACATTTGATCATTTTTACAAGATGCTGAAGTGAATACATCAAAGCCAGCAGCATGGGATACAATAATGAAGGCTTTTAGCTGCATCCAAAACCTTCTCCATGCATCCAAAGCAAAGGGCACACCAAGTTCAAGCACGTTCTTAAAGCTAAATATTCCTAACATGCCTCAAAAGGGACATCCAGGGCCACTGAGGGCTCAAAGCCAGGAGTGAAACAGGGTGAGCAAATTTGAAAGACTGGAAGCCAACACTGAATTTTGGATGCACAAAAACCACTGCAGGGCTCAGTTTTAAATGGCATTTAAAGCAAATATCCAAAGCCAGCCTCTTCCTGGGCAAGAGGATTTGAATTTCTACAAATAATGGCCCTGCTGAAAGCTCAGCAGATGATGAAGGTCGCTCTGAACAGTGGGGCAGAGTCACAGAGGGCTGAGAGCTGCCAACACAAAATATAAGCATGGTCATGCTCCATCCGGTGAAACACTCTTAGGAAATGCAGATAAAGTAGTGAAAGAAACAGCTACTGTTCAGAGGAGATTGTATCTCACCCAGCTGCTTATTAACACCATGCAGTTAAAACAAGTTCTTTTAAATTCCTGAAGGCACGCTGTGTCTGGAAATGCAGTGTTGGAATAAGCATTCCTAAGGCCCAAAGAATATCAGGTTTTCCCACCTGACTACAGCCCTACAGGTGCTGACATTTCTGAACCACAGAGTTCCCTCTTAGCCAGGTCAGGACAGACACAGGACCACCATGAGGGGGGAAAAAGGTAAAATCGGGCAAGGGACATCAAGGAATCTCTGAATTGGTATTGATTAATCAAGCAACTTATCTGATTTAATAACTTCTATTTATTGGGTCCGGATAATTCACTTATAAAAATATGTAATTCCTCATTTTTAAAATTGATTTTGGAATGATTTGTGCAGCATTTGATGGTCCATCAGACCTGAGGACTGAGATATTCACCTGTGACATGGACCTGCACATACCAGTGATCCAGACAAGATTATTTTTGACACTGCTCTCCAAGTTTGTGTAAGAACAAGGAAACATTTCGGTGCCATCATCAGATAGGGGAAACATAAACAACTGTTAGCACCTCTGGGGAGAGAGCAGGTATCATTCAGCTGCATTCCTTGAGTGCTTTTTCCTTAGGGCAGACATAGGGAAAGCACTGCACGACAAAAACTCCTGCTGGGTCAACTTCCACCTGCACTCTTCCAGCCTTGTCACACCTAGAATCTGAATTTTTAGGGTGGTTCTTCCTGCTGGATGAGCTCCCAGGGCTGTGCTCCCACCAGATCCCAGCTGGAGCAGGGATTCCCCAAGCTTGCTGGCCACTCAGCACCACCCTCCTGCTCCCCATTCCCCCACCCCGGGGCTCAGCACCCTCCTTTTGACCAGGAGTTCACTTTTGGGATAAACAGGCCATTAGTGGGATCCTCACCAGCCAAGGTCATTCCTCCCCATGAACAACTCGTCCAGTATTTCCTCAAGGACTTTGCTCTCTCTCATTTTTCTGCCCAATTTTTTCGACAGCTTTAAACTGATGCTTGGGAGCATTTCCCATTGAAAACCAGCACACTGAAGTGTGCAATATGTCCCTAAAACATAAATATTTGCCAGATTGTCATACAGAAATACTTCATTATCTTTTCAGTAACTGGGTAAAATGCAAAAAACTTAGTTTGCAACAGCATGAAACACTCCTGAAAGTGAGAAAATTGTTGCTTATTTTCATGTAAGCTGGAGTAGTAAAAATCACACTGTTTACATTAACTGATCAGAAGAATTCCAGTTGATAGGAGTAGGAAGCTGGAATTAACATTTTTTTCTCAACCCGGGTCTGTTAACTAATAGCTTTTTTCACCCCTTATCAGCTGCACAAACAACAATGGATTTTAAATCAACTAAATGACCTGTGAACTTCTCCTAAATGGGGGGCACATAATCTAAGGCAGCCGAGAAAATTTTGCAGGAGTCAGGAGGGCTCCTCAGAGGGGCACATGTGGAGGGAGTTAAAGCTTCAAACCGCTATTTTCTCCCCCCCTACTCAAGTGTCAGCTGTGATAAGCCAAAATTAACAACCCTACACTGAACCACTTCAAATGAAAGGGGAAAAAAATTCTTCTTGCTATTCTAGGTATTTTAAGTTGCATATGAGTACGGTAGCTAAATATAGACAGTGACAACAAGAGACAGCATTGTCCCTTTGGGCACATTGAATATTATCTCAGAATTCCCATCTTCCTGGGCTGAGCCTCCAGTGTTGGGCTGGGGCCTTTTTTTGGTTGTTTTTCTTACTTAGCAAAATGTGTATTAACCCCTACTTTGTTTTAGATGAAGCAGTTTAACAAAAAGTGTATTTAAGGGTGGAAAAAATAGAAATCCTGATTCTGCAAAAGCACCAGAAAGCTTTCCAATAATTTCCCCAGCTCTGTGTTACTGCACGTAGAGCAGATGCCTCTGCTTTCAGAGAGGACTGTCACTCTTGTTTTTAAAACTAGGAGAGCATCAATATGAAGCTTTTACAGCTTATAAACCACAAAGGCAAGCTGGTATTTTTGGATGTAAAATTGTCTTTTTCTCCAGAAGTCATGCGCTTCACTTCCAGGTTTCAATCAGAAGTGTAAGGGACAAAATCAATAACTACTGGTTTCAAAACACTTCCTAGGAGTGCAGCTACATCATCTGGAAACCAGCAGACTCACATGAGCCTTTAATATTGAACAGAACCAGACTTTCAGAGGACACGGCTGCTCCTGACTTCTGCAGTATTTAAATACCACTGAGTGACACAAATGTTTCTGCTTAATGTACCCAATGCACTCAGAACATTGACAACACTTCATTTTTAAGTCAGCTTCTATATAAAGTTTAATTTTTAAAGCCATCTATAAATTATCAATGACATCTGTTCTGAAAAATGTCAATTTCTATTCCTTAGGCTGGCAGAATCCATCTATTTTGTGTAATGTCCTCTTCATATTTGAGCAATTTTAAAGCTCTATTGACGTATGGTTTTAAAGGGAGATATTGCTCTTGTAGGATTTCGTTATTAAGACAAGTCTTGCTCTAATGTAAGGATGACAATAAATACACACAACTGTTCTGGCTCTGACTCCCAAAGGTTTTCAAATCTAATACACTCTTTTTGCCAATTTTCATTCCCTCACCAGTAAGTTTCGAGTCCCTGTCACAGAGGCATCCCCTAAAATCAAAAACAGGTTTCAAGGAAGTTTAATCTTGAAGCAACAATTGCACCACGTGCTTTGGTTCTATATGAACATATAAACTGTCACCAAATCCTCTCACAAGATTTGTCATTCAGCAGCAAAGCAGACACTGCCTGCTTGTGACTCTATAATTGTGCAGTGGAGTCTGCTGGATGCTGAAATCCTGCTTTCTGGTCATGGCAAACATAAATCAAGGAAAAAAACCTGCTCTATTAAATCTCTTTGCTCTGGGAGAACAGGGATTTTTCATCCTGTAAAACAAGTGGTCAATAAGATTCAGAAGTGCTTAGAACAGATCTTGATGAATCGATGGATCGGGATGCCACAGGTGATGCTGAAATTGCATTTGAAAGGAATCCATGAGCAGGAAGGTGAATGCTCTATTTATTTCAGTCTACAGACAGGCTGGGGATGAAAAGCATCACAAACATAGTAGGATTTTCCCTCTGCATCCCCTCGGGGAGAATCCTTAACAGGATCCCCAAGGGGCAAAAGCAGTAAGAGAGGACACAGGGCTGCTTTAAGTAATCCTAAAATGGATATTCTTTAGAGAGCCATCACAGAACAAACGTCTTCCAGGAGTTTTTCAACACCACACAAACCTTGAGCAAGTGCAAAAACCAAGTTGCAGCAGCAGCAAGAGCAGGTCAGGTCCAGGGGCCCCGCAGGGAAGCTGCAGAGTCGGAGACAATTCACCGGCGAATCCCATTAATGACTCAGGAATGGCCGGGCATAATCCCTGCCTCACATCACATGATGATCCCCAACACAAAAGGGAGCTTGGTTTCTCACCCAGGACAAGAATTTGGTCCCAAAGGACAGAAAGGAAGCTTAAATAGCACAACCACGTAATTAATAAGGAAATGAATATAGGTGTATTGTAATGGCAACTTTGGGAGTTGTTAAATTAACCACAGACTAATCCCTTTTTTTTTTGCTGTTTTTGAGGAATCCAATTCTGCTGCTTGGTGTGTTTGAATGTTGTTCCAGCCACTTAAACATTGTGTGGCATCAACATCCATCCCTAACACAAGGACCATCTTTAGTGCAGCACACAAAATATCCCCAAATGATAAAAAATCCTATCCCCAGCCAGGCGGAGGCTGAGCAGCTGCTTTCACTTTCCAGTAACAAAACAAAACTCACAGGCACCATTCATTATCTACAAGGTCCAACACGAAGGCTTTCAAATACATTTTCAGAACTAATTAAAAGCTTGTTTAAAGCTGAAGTGAATGTAAATACTGAAGTGAAAGTGAGCTGATTAACTTGCAGCGATTTGTGTATGATTATCTCAGTGAAGAACGAGCTCCTGGCACTCTGGCCTTGTGCTGGAGGATCAATTTCCTGTTCACATCAAGGCTGCTGAGGAAACCTTCCCCACAAGTGATTCGACTTAAATTCGAGTGTCTGCTTTGCCTTGGACACGGCACTAGACACAGAGAATGGTTTGAATTTAGGGGATAAACGCTGTCACTTTTGCCATTCCATTTGAGCCAAAATTCAAGGATGCTCGAGGCATCCAGGCCTCTCCCTATCACCTGAGGGCTGGGACACCACAGCAGCTCCTCACAGAGTTCCACGACATCTCCTTTGGGTTTCTGTTTTAATTCAGCAACACACACTGGTGAGATCTACTCATCCTCTGCATTCGACGTGGCTGAGGAGGAAAATGAGATTCATAAGCTCCAGCCTTCATTCAGTTCCAAAGTATTACCTAGTAGCTAAAAAAAACCATCATTTGCTCATACTACTGCCAGTTCCGTATAAAGCCAGCATCTCTTGCATCTTTGATGTCAGGAACTCTGTATTTTAAGTCCTGCAACAATCATATATTGTTTATTTCTGTGCTTCTTTCACACAAAGGTGCAAATTCCTAAATTTTATAAACTCCTATTACAGTAACACAAAGGGAAATCCAGAGGACACTCAAGCTCTGTCTGCACTGGCCTCTGCCAGGCAAGGATGCAGCCTTGTATCAGACAGGATATAAGAGCCCAGACAGATGCAGTCTGAGGGAGAGGTACAACCAAAGAGCATTCAAAGGGAAAACAGGAGAGGCCGCCTGTCCTGAGAGCCAGGAGACATTTTTACACAGCATTCTTCACTGGGAACATCACAGGATAAAAAAAATAAATGAGTCCAGTGTTTGCACTTCGAGGGATATCCAGTTTCAGGCTGTGACAGAAGAGGCAGCACAACCCAAATTAAAAGCACTGCTAACAGCGCCCGTTGCTCTTTTATTGTGATTGTTACAAGTCACATTAGTATAAATTTGTGAAGTGTTTTAACACTTTTTCATTTGAGCTTAATTAATTTTCATAGGAGTTTCAGCTTAATTAATTTTCATAGAAGTTTGAGCTTATTTAATTTTCATAGAAGTTTGGCGATTTTCTCATTTGTTGTTGAAATCACAACAAGGGTTTTCCATATGCACGGCAAATATTGTAATATCAGCTCAAAAAGTCATTTTTGGACTTGTTTTTGTATTTCACAACCAAAAATACTTCCAGTGTAAACTGTTAACCGAAGCTCTGACAAGTTTTATTATAAATATTCCCAGCTTTAAAGAGAAATTTGAATATATTCACTTAGTGTATGTTCAAGACAGTTTAGGTCTGACAGCTTCAGATTATGCCTCATTTATATGGAGCAGTGATCAAACTCGTTAATATGTGAGAGAACTGAAGAGGCAGAGGATTGTGAATCAAACAGCATGAGCAAAGTTGTCGAGGAACACGAATAGCTTATGAGGATTTACTTAAGGTGATAGTTTTCATGGTCCCCCGTGCCAAGGTTTGTGGAGGAGATGAATAAGCAGGGAGGAGGTGGGAGCAGCAGTCCTTGGGCGAGGCGCTCCGCAGCTGCCTTAAGCCAAGGAGGAAGCTCTTAATCTGCCCATAATTCACCCCATGTGTTCCCAGCGATAGGACCCTCTGCACTCAGCCAAGGTGAGCCATTTGACAAGACAGGTAAAGCCTGCTCACAACTTTCCTCACTCTCACGCTGCCAAGTGTTGTCTGCGCCGCCACGGCTCAATAATTTAAGAAGCGTTCGTGCAGGGGAAAATCAAATCTCACTGTGAAGCAGCATCTCCTTAAGATTCATTTAATCTTCTGATAACACAAGCTGTGCACACACAATCACTGAAGATGATAATCTCCTGTATGTAACACTAAGTCTACTATTATTCCATTTATTAAAAGGTGCTATAATAATGTTTTGTGCATACATGTACTAAAAAGACAAGTGGATTAGGAGATGGAAATTCAGGGTGCTTCTTCCTCATGGCTGCCTAATGCCTCCACTTTCTTGCGTACAGACATGGCTTGGCGTGTTTTGCATGAGAGCTCTGCCAACATCAGCTCCTTTAGCAAGAACCAGAGGCCCCCAAACCTCTGATTTTTGGGGGATGGATAACCTCAGGTCACAGACATGCTCACTCGTTATCAGTTGTTCTTTTTCCTAAGTAAATAAATCATCAGCAGATGCAACTACTAGGGGAAAAGGGAGTGCTGATTGATTTGGCATAGACCCTTGCATTTCTGACATAAAAAATCACGGGTTACTGCTGTCCAAACGTCCTCATCAAAGCGACCAGATTTAATCTTTAAGAGGTATGGAGCAGTTTTGAACCAAAAGACAGAGGATTAAGAAATCTCTTATCAATATTCTTCAATCACCCAGTTCTTAAGAGCTGTTTGAGTCATGAGGAAGCACTTACAGATGTCCCTGTTCATGCCCAGCCCCAGAGGAACTGTGTGAATGAAGAAAACGCTCATTACCAGGACTGCTGTATTTCTGTTTGCATCTCCAGTCCCACGCACTGCTGGGCAGGTCCAGGGAGAAGCTGCACATGTGCTGCACACACGGAGGAGCTGAGCCTCTCTCAGCCAGCCCAGGCTCCCCAGCACCCAAAAGCCACTGCAGCACTCAGGGAACACTTCCCTCGGGATCGGGAATGCTTGGGACTGAGCTGCACATGCATCCCTGGCTCTGCCTGGGATTTCCTGTTCAGACCAGGGCACCAGACAGAAATCCTGGGCTGGGAGCCAACCTCCTCCAATTCTGGCTGGACAACATTTCCAGGCCAAAAGGAGGAAGCAAGAAAGAGAGAGACACAGACAGAGAGAGAGACAGACAGAGAAAGTGAGAGAGAAGAGAGAAGGGAAGGGAAGGTGCGGGAAGAGAAGAGAAGAGAAGAGAAGAGAAGAGAAGAGAAGAGAAGAGAAGAGAAGAGAAGAGAAGAGAAGAGAAGAGAAGAGAAGGAGAAGAGAAGAGAAGGAGAAGAGAAGAGAAGAGAAGGAGAAGAGAAGGAGAAGAGAAAACTTTTTTTTTTGTTCTAAGTGGGAGAACACCAGGCTTATTTTAGCACTAAAAATACCTGTTTATTTCTTCATGTCATCTCTGTGAACTTTGAGGAACCAGAGCTGTAGTTAAAGACAACACACACCCAAGTACAAGTTACTTCTGTTCTGTCTGTGTGTGCAGATCTCCTGATCCTTCCTCTGCTTTCTCTCCCACTCTTCCCTCAGCTGGAGTGAACCCTGGCTGCATTAGCACAATATTCCTCGGGGCAAGAGCCAGTAAATAAAGTTTATTAACATCCCTCAGCACTGACTTCGAACCACTGTGGGCTCTTGCTCACCCGTGGGCTGATGCCACTTCTGCAGCTGCTTATGCAGAAATCTCCACCTGACTCTTTTGTACCAGAAAATTAATGGCAATCACATCTTGAATTTTTCAGTGAAGTGATACTTAGAAACTACTGACAAAAGGCCACTTCTAAACTACTCTGATGGCAACTTTCTCATTACACAAGCTGTGTAAAGCTGGTCCCAGCAAGCTCTTTAAAATTATAACCCACACCACACTAACTGGGGGCAGGTTTTCTGCTGAATTTTCCTGCTTAAACTCTATAGTACAAACTGCTAGAAACTGGTTCCAGGTAACTTATTAAACACCACAGTTGATACATGAAATGGCTTTCCCAACTATCTTAACCCTTCCTGACCTTTCCGGTCCTTGTCGATGGCCACACTGAGTTCCAGCCCTGGTCTCTGGGTGTTCTCAGTGCTTTATCTCTCTTAGCAGTGGTGCAGGGCCACACAAATTGCTGTAATGTGCCATTTCCTGACATTAAGCCAAAAGGGGAAAAGTAAAGGGCAGGATTTCTGATGCATTTCTTTACTGTTTTGAGTACAAGCCATTAGCAGAACAACCAGAAAAATTAGGGTAATATTAAACTGGCCATTACATTTATTAAAATATTAAAAATATTAAATGTAATGTGGTATTTCGTTCCAGCAACCTCACTGCTTTATAAAAAACATAGTTCACTAGTGGTCTACAGTCAAGGTATGCAATAACCACGCTTAGGTCCAAATGTTATAGGATATAGAGAAGTCTCAGGACACTGAGATTGAGTAAGCAGCAATCTCTCATGCTTCCAAGGGAAAAAAACGACTTGGAAAGCATCACATCATTTTTTAGAGTAAGTGTTCTTTTGAAAATTAGTACTAAAAATTTAATCCTATGATCTACGCCGTTTGGTTTTGAACAATTAATGTCTCATATGAAATAGCTGCTGTTTTCAGCTCGAAGCCCATGTATTTTAACAGTGTGTCAGTAACATAGTTTATCATAGAGGGATTTGTGAAAAGCCAAATACTCATTCTGCCAATAGCAGCAGCATTTTGAAGTCCAGCAATGGCCTCACACCCACAAGCTGTGGAGGACAGACCTGGCTGTGATCCCTCCTTTCACTCATACCCCTTTAACTTCCTGTTTTCTTCCTCTTTCTGCTTTTAAATGGAGCTTAAAGTGACTCTTGATCCAAATATTACATGTAAACCTTAGTAGAGAACATTTAGAAGTGGTAATTACTAACCATTTCCCTCGACAATTAGCTCAGAGAAAGGTGTATTTTTAATATGGATTGCCAAACTCTCCACTAATCATCTCACACCACTTCCCCACAGTAACAATCATTGAAAAATAGTTTAAAAACGCATAAACAAGAGCGTTTAGCACTCATTTACTTTAGACCAAATGTCAATAAAACCTCAAGACGCTGCGGACTGGCTGCATTCAGAAATCCAAAGCAAAGAAACCGCTGGGGCTGGACGGGAGCTGCCTGTTTAACTTCAAATCATTGCTGCTTTTCCCCACTGCTGCCACTCTTCCCAGCTTTCCAGGATTCCCACCTCCAGCAGCACCAGGGAAGGAAGCTCAGCCTGCCAGAGCACCCTGGGACAAGAGGAACAGCCCAGAACTTCTGTGTTTATCCTGTTCTGTTGTTCACATCGAGTTTCTGCAGCCCTTTCCCATCTCCAGCACACCTGGAAAAATAGGTTGAGTTTCCTCCAGCTCTGGCTTTGTCCTGAGAAGAGCAGTGGTGCTGAGGCAGGGAAGGTGGAGGGAGCTGAAAGGCAGCTCTATATCCAGTACACACACAGCAATTTGTTACTGTGAAAAACCATCTGTTTCTCGGTATTACAATCCTCAGAGGGGAAATTATAGCTAGCGTTCAACATAAAACATCAATTTAAACCATCAACTATTCATAATTTCAATTCTTTATTGGAAACCAAGGACATAAATGT
Source organism: Anthoscopus minutus (assembly GCA_013399455.1). Classification (NCBI taxonomy): domain Eukaryota; kingdom Metazoa; phylum Chordata; class Aves; order Passeriformes; family Paridae; genus Anthoscopus; species Anthoscopus minutus. The sequence continues at coordinate 374,517 of VWYI01027979.1, forward strand.
CAGGGAATAAAGCAATATTTCTTTTATTAACTGTTCCATTCATCTGGCTATTAAATAAAACCAGGACCTTAATAAATAGCATTAGCCTTTGTACTGACAGCCACCCCAACTAGCACCATAATTCTAAATAAAATGCATTATATTTCTAGTTTTAAAGTAAAAATCAGGATTAAAAAGCATTTCAAAACATCTGCATAGAGTAGTTCTGCAGTGTTGCTGCTCCTGTGTAGTTAATAACAAACAATACTGACCAAATAACCCCTCTGTATTTATCTGCAAGTTCCCAGCCAACCGCCTCCCTCCTGATGATATTCTACAACATTAATATTACTAAAGAACAGAAAGGATTCCAGCACTGAGGCTGCCTGCCTGTTGCCAAATGGAATTATTCATTTAATCCCCTGCTCCCAGATACGATGCCTGCTACGAAAAATAATAATAGCAGTAACATTAAAAGGAGTGGGTGGATGGAGAGTGGGAGAAAGGAAGAATGGCAGAGGCAGGGAATGTGTTCTTCATACAGCCTGTCATCACCCATTACAAATGGCACAAAAGTCTGTATTTATGTTGACAGTTATAGAGTATTTCTGCAGTTTGGTATTTAAGAGTTACACACAAAAATCCCGAAGTCCAGCAGCCTGGGACAGGGAATGCAGAGTCTGTTTGTAATTCTGTTGTGTGGGAAATGGAGACAGAGCTGCATTTGCTGCGAGCATGATGGAGAGCTGCAAAATTTAACTTTGTGTGATTAGGTAATACTATTGGGGAGTTTCCCTGCACCTTCGAGGAAAAGGAGAATTCTCTGAGAGCTGAGGAGTCCTGACAAGTCCACAGACTCACTATTAATGTTCAGATAATTGTCCATTATTCCTCCTTAAGAATAGCTCCCCTGCTCTTAGCACGACCAGCATGGGGTACTCAAGAACACCATTACAGGGGAAAGGAAGCACAACTGTAATCAAAACAATGATTACTATCACCTTCATTTAAATGCAGAGTGAGAAATGAATACAAAAATATTCACTTGAAAGTGAAAGGTAAGAAATTAACTTTTTCCCCATGGACATCAGAAACCTAACCTCAAAACCAAGAATTACTTGTAAATTTTTTACATCCCTTTAGAGCACACATTAGTTTCTCCTTCTGCATTTAAATGAAGGCGATGGTAATCATTGTTTTGATTACAACTGTGTTTCCTTCCACCCAAAATGGGGTTCTTAAGGACCCCATGCTGGCAATTCTAAGAGCAGGAGAGCTGTTCTTAAGAAGTAGTAATGGACAATTATTGCAAGTGTTAGCAGTGAATTCATGGACTCTATTGGTCCCCTCATCTACTTATGCAACATTTCCTACAATTCCTCCCCAACTCCACACACGATAAAACCCATCATGCCAACATTAAGAAAAAAAACAGCATGATTAAAATACAGTTGTCATTGTGGTTAAGATAAAAACATTTTTCTGCTTCTTGTAAGGTTTATTTATTGAGATGCAACCCGGAGTGTAAAGTCAGAACTGGAGCATAACAATGAAGTTTATACAGAGTTTTCATGTCACCTCACATTACAGCTTCAGCACATCTTATATTGTCTTCAGTCATTTCCACCAGCCTGAAATCATTTAACCTCATCCTTATTCTGTGTCCAGGCAAATGGCCACCACTTCCTCCTCCTGCTCAGTTCTCACCACCCTCTCTTCTCACCCTAGCCCCCAAGTCTGCCCCAGTTCACTGTGCCTGGGCACACTAAAATTTCCTTACACGTGGAGAGCTGCCTTCCAAATACCTGCCTCCTGTTTTGGTGGCTCCCCAGCTGACCACAGCAGGACTGAGGAGGGATTTTCAGCAATATCCTGGCTTGGGGATGATGCTCAGACTCTTACAGCCTTTTTTTTCCTATCAACTCCAATCCCACCTGCTTCCCAACACAACAGGGCAGCACCAATTGCAGAAGATACTCCTGTTCTACATCCCCAGTCAGAAATTGGGCTACTGAGGGCAAGTAATGCTCAGGCTCCTTAGTCAGAGTTAAACACCAGCCACAGGGTTAAAACAGAATACTATAATCCAAGGAATTGCTGTGGTGCTGTCCCAGGGAGAACTGCCAGCTACCAGAGTTGGGCTTTTCCTCCAGGTAGGACCTCCAAGCTTTGTGATACCTGATTATCAAATTTCTTAAGCAGGTGCCTCCTAACAGCACCTTTACAGTAAGCACTGGGCAGTAAATGATAGTTCAGGAATTGTCAGCATGTCTAGTTAGCCAAGTTTAACAGGATACTTCATCTCTTACAGCACCTACTGCTAGCATTCCCTAGAAAGTGATCAGTTCTGCCCTCCCACATCTCCATCAATTATGATCAACGAGCTCCTGAATAAATGCATGCACATCCACAGTCCAGCCAGGGCTGCAATACACACAGTCAGGATGGATTTACATCAGGGAATGCAGTAAGCCCAACCACAGTGTCAGTAGCACCACCACAGGCTTGACTCTGCACATTTTTAAGGAGTTAAAATGAGGGCAATCAAGTTCTGTCACACCTTGTTACTGCTGCTTTCAGGTTTCCTGGCATGTATGGAGCACAGAGCTGGGCAGAGCCTTGGGATCCTGCTCACAGTGGGAATGCCTTGTGCAAAATGCACAGTGAGATGGATGCAGGGGGAAAGAGGCCAAAAAAGGGGGAAGGATTGTTTCAAACATCAAGGATTTAAAAAATTTCCTCCAAAATTTAGATACCTGTAGGAAACAAAAGCCTCTAGTCATAGCCAAAAGCAGAGAACAAACATGGGAGTTTTTACAGTGGGAATTTATTCTGAACTCCAAATGAGGAAGATTAGGGATACGGTTTTGTGAGACACACACTACTCAAAACAACAGAGTAACAAATTCACAAAACTGGTAGATTGAGTGAGAGAGGACACAAACCTAAGGGGGAGAGAAGTTAAGCAAGAGCTTGGCAGAAACTTAAATAACAGCAATTAAAAACACAGGTCCAAACCCCAAAGAGAGGGAGTGTGAAAAGGGCCCAATGGCTAAAGCAAAGCTCTTCCCTGACCTCAGATGAAAGGGATGAAACACTTGGGTGAGACTGCCAAAGGCAAGTATAAACATACAGTATAAACATTTGGAAATGAAATCAGAAGTGTTCCAACAAAGAATGGGAGAAAACCGGCAAGAAATCCAATAAGCAGCAAGAAACACATTTTATAAATAAAGGAATGACAAGTAAAGGGACTCCTGGCAGATCATACAGTGGAAAAGGGACATCAAGAGCACAGGGGATGTCTTTTTACATCAGCTTTTACTACAAAGCCTGTCAGTAGATGGATAACATGAGGAGAGAACAGGGGAGGGTTTCAAACTTTATTTGGAACAGATTACAAAGACGTCAATTAAAGGGTTTAGGTATTTTCAGACTGGCTTGGTTTCATAAACTTTGTCACCGTGTCTGCTGAAAAACTGGCAAATCATTCAAGACATTTGTTGTTACCTTGAAAAGGACCTAAAAAGGCCAAATATACAGCACATTTTTCAAGTGGCAGAAAAAGGAGCAGAGGACAGGGAAGGCAGGACACTTCCTCAGAAATCAAGGAAAACTAACATGAATCACTACCTGCTTGTAAGCACCTAGAGGAAACCCCACAGGTACCTCTAAATTGTCACAAAAAACAACTTGTTAAAGCAACTGATTTCTTTCTTTGCAATGCTAAGGACCTTGAAGGACTGAGGAAAACCAGGAAATGCCACATTTTGAATTGAGGGAGGCTCCAGTGAAGTCTTGCTCAGCACACCCTGCAGGAAGGTAAGGGAAGCTGCTCTGGCCCACAAAGCAGCACCCAGTCAGAAGTTATCAGCAGGTGTTTATCAAACCCTTTGATGTGTGGGGAGAGGTTCTTAGAGTGCCTGGCCTGGATCTGCCCCACTCCACTGTCCCCAGTAACCTTGTGACAGATAAAGTGATTTAATCTGCAGAGAACAGCAACCTGGTGTCCACAGCACCAGTGACAGACGAGGGGATTACAATTCCAAGGGAGCTCCACAAACTGAAAAAATCAACATAAACCCCAACAAGCACAAAACCCCCGAAACCCTAAGACTCAATATAAATGTTTAATGTAAAAGACTGCACTTGAGCAGGAACAACTGGGTACCCAGCTGTTTAAAAAAAGGAAGTAGGGATAAATGCTGGATCACAAGTTGAACATGACTCAGCAGTGTCCTTCTGTTTCAAAGGAGGGAGATATCGTTCTGAGAAAAGCAAACCCACACAGAAAGCCAATAAGATGTGAAATAATTCTTCTGCTCTAGTGAATGTTGGACAAAATCTTCCAGCTGAGGCCTTGCTGGCTTTGGATACTGCATTTCAAAACTGATACAGCTCAATTTGAGAACCTCCAGAGCAGTGGAAATCATCAGAGAGAGGCCCAGGAAGTTTAAGTCTGAAGGCAAGGCAAGGCAGGAGGGCAACTCAGCCTGCTCAGGAATCAGGAAAATGAAACCAGCTTCCCTGGCATGAGCACAAACCAGGCAAGGAAGGAACAGGGGCAGTTCTGTGATGCAGGAGAAACTGGATAACAAAGCACAGAATGCTTCAAAATAATCCCTGATTAACATCATCAAAAGCATGCTGGTTTGGGAAAGAGAAAATGATGGAGAAAATGGGATTTCAAATATAAGACATTGCTCCAAAGAGGCAGGTGACAACATGTCCTCCATGTTATGGACAGAGCACAGAGAAGAACTAGGAGTTATGCACCACTAAGGCTCAGGAACGGGGCTGTTCTGTCACAGAAAATAAAAGCACCAGAAACAACCATCTGTGACCCTCCATCAACGTGGGAATTAACAGGAGGTGATGCAAACATCTGCCAGGTCCAGCTGATGGACCATGAAACCTGAGTTCTGTCCAGCTTCTCTCCAAAAAAATCAAGCTGAGCCTCCATTTAACACGTGAGGCAATGCAAGGCGCTGATCCCTCCCTGCTCCACCCGGAGCCGTGTGTGCTGCACACCCTGAACATCCCTGTTCAGTAGAAACACTAAGCCAAAACTTGCAGAGATCTCTTTTTTTCCTGGACTTTGCTTTGAAAGCCTTGCAGGAAAGTCCAACAGAAGGATGAACCTGACTTCCCCTCTCCACAGCTGAAATGCTTGAACACCTGGAATTATGGAGCAAGATCCTCTTTTCTCGACTTGATTCCTACTCACTCCCTGGATTGGTGCTTCAAATTTCCACCACTAAAGTGAAAGTTAATTCCTCAAGCACAAGATTAAGCTCTTGAAGCTCAAATGCTCCTTTTTAAAAGCATTTCACATTGCTTGGAGGAAGACTTTATATCCTAAAATTCATCACCGTGATGGGAGGGTTGCAATTTCTCATGCTTTGCTCAAACAGGAATGACTTATTTTTTTTTTAATTGGAAGAAAAAATGAATTTATTTGTTTTGAAAGCATTAATGTTTTGAATCTGGCAAGGAAAACTCCCTGAACCTATTTGCTCTCAGCAAAGCAACAAATAATTTGGACTTAGACCTGCAGTCACGTACGGGAAAGATGCAGTGGAAGAATATGCACTTTTGGCAGGAATCAAGGCTATTAAGGGGTGGGAAGCTTCATGCTTCTTTGATACTTTCTACATTTAATAAACCTGAAGTAAAGTTGAAACAGTTGCTTCAGTGATACAAGGAAGAAAATCAAGACTAATGGTGCACTGAATTCTAGGCACATTTTTTAGACTATTCAATTCAGGGCAAAAGTAACATGTTCTAAAAAAAAAAAAACAAAACCCACCAGGCCTATTTTAAAGGTAATTTTGTTGTNTTTTTAGACTATTCAATTCAGGGCAAAAGTAACATGTTCTAAAAAAAAAAAAACAAAACCCACCAGGTCTATTTTAAAGGTAATTTTGTTGTTTTGTGCTGTGTTTTTTTTTCAAAGTAGAAGAAGAAAAACACCTCTAATCTTCTACATTACATAAAGCATGGTTTTCTACTCCAGTGTGGATAATGCATTTCCTCATAGAGTGTGGGGACATCCTAAACAGCAAAAATCTCATTTTCCTTTGCTTCCACCTAGACCTTTCCAGTCAGGGTTCATATCTCCCAGAACCAGCATCAGGAATAACAATATTTGCACAAAGGGCTTCTTTGGTCACTTTTTGTTTTCATTACCTTGATCTGACCTGAAGCTGCATGGCCAGAATTCACTTGTGTCCTGCTTTGGTAAATCTGGGTGCCAGGCCATAAACCCCTCCTGCAGATAATTCTCATTGTGTGGATGGAAAATGGAACAATTTTAGAGACAAATGAAGTGAAGCTTTTAGAGAAACAACATGTTTAGTACTAAAATGCATTTCAACATGATTTTATTGCACAATTGAAAAGGCTGTGAAAAACTAAACAAGAAGCTGACTCATGCACCTGTATAATGACAAGAAGAAGCTCCTGTTTGATTTCTGCATTTTGAGCCAAAGCATACAAAGCCATAAAAACAAAGCAGCTCCTTGCAACAGGCTCATAATGAAGCTGGGACCATCCTCCTCTCTCACTTTGCAAAGCTGCTTTCACAACCAAGTGTTTGGGATTCTGGCACAGAACTTGCTCCAAACTATAAAATTCTGTGCATGATTTAACATGAAAATCTGAGGACATCATGGCTTTTGGAGGTTTCCTATATGGAGCTGTAATTTCCTACCAGCTCCTTGTTGGGAAAAGAGAGGCTGTGGTTCTTTACTCCTGCTCGTATGAAAAAAGGAACGGCCACGTTACTGGGCTTTGTATTAATTCTCTCCACTTCCCCTTCCTCTCTCCCCTGCTGCTGGTTATTGTCATCACTGGCTGAGATAATACATGCTGGCATTTTTAGGAGCACAAAAATATTTATAAAGTCTGCCCTAATTACAGTCTCCCAGAACTAGCTAGCTGCCTTCCTTCCTTTCTCTCAAAACCTCTTTGCTGAATGGGTTTTCTGCATTTTCCAGGACCTTGTTCAGCACCTCTGGTGGTACTGCTAATGCTGCTGTGAAGAAAACTAATTTACCTGGTTTTTCCTTCTAAGAAAAAAGCATTCAAGTCACTTTTAAATGCCAGAATAACAACAGCTGCTTTGTGATCTTAAAATGAGCATGAGAGATCCATGTAGCTCGCTGCAATAAAGCAGGAAAGAACAGATACCCCTACAAACTAACCAGCAGGTTAAAAGACAGGAATCTGAAGTTTTTGCTAACACACCAGCTTTGATCCTGAAGAACACAAAAAACCTGGTTTACAGAATATTAATAGATGGATGCATCTTCCATGTGTGTAGGGAAATGTTTTACTTGCCAGCCTGTACCATGAACATCTGTAACTTTGGACCATGTCAAATGGAACATGCAGAGAACTTTTTTAGGCAATGAATTAATGGCCAAGGAGAGACACTGAGGACTCATTTACTTATAAAATTCAAAGATCCTAGAGAGCAAAATCTTGGAAAAAAATAACCCCACAACAAACCACGTGTCTTAGCCAAGGTGAGCATTGAAGGCATTGAAAAGTTAACTCCAAGAGCTCAGCATTTCTGCTGAAGGTTTTCCACATAAACCAAACTCTAACAGATCAGTAACTACTGCTGACATAATGAGTCTATCCCCAAAGTCAGAAAAAATCCCCTTCCTTGAAATCATGCCCATTTTCGTGAAGCTCCTTCTAAGTAATTAAACCCACCCTAATTGAGACCCACACAGGATGGGACTGTAAAATGATGTTTCATTTGGTGCTGCAAAGCAGAATATAGATACAATTTCTAAAAGGAGATAAGCTCTTAATGAAAGGAGTTTGTGAGTGCTTTCTAAACTTTCATTCTCCCCCTAATCAAGAATAAATCAGAGGAGGGGTCACTGCTCCAGAGAAGCCCCTTCCCAGAAAGAAAATTATCCCAGTATACATAATCCAGAAAAAAACCCTCATGTGACAACTCCAGGAAGGCCTACAACCCCCTTCTATCTCAGCCAGTCTTTTTGTGAAAAGAAGATCCATTTAACAGAACACACCTACTATTTCTGAGCCACTCCAGTGTCAAAAGGAAAAATAATACATTAATCTCCTGTGCATGTGGTAGGACCTGGGAGGCCACTTAGGAATCTTTCCTGAAGAAAAGTGCTCTATAAATATAAAATATATAATTGACACCTCGATGACCCTATCATGGGGAGTTATTGAGGGAAAGTCTCTTCTCCAGCTGCATGGAAGCAGTTCCCATCATCCTTTTTGGTAGAGAAAGAATAAGTTTTTATCATCATTGAAAATATTATACTTTTAGCAATATCAGTTCAGGAATCTGTTTGACGACCTTTACATTTTGATTATAATAGCCTTTTTGTAATTATATACACATTTTTACTGGAGTAGTTAAAATGCTATTGGAGATGAGATGAACAGCAGTTAAAAGAGAATGAGCTCAACATGGTTATCTGTGCAGGTAGTCAGACAACCTTTTTTAAGGCTACTTTTTTTTAATTTTCAGGAGTTTGGGGTTTGTTTTGTTTTGTTTTATTTAGCACAAGGTAAAATTTCTCTTCTAAGCTACCTAATGTCACAAAATTTCCTGAATGGCACAGCTCCATATCACATAGCAGAGAAGTGCTTGATAAAACAGAACTGAAGAAGATACCAGAAAAACAATTAAGCTCATTAGAAGTCCTTGGAAATGAGGCCCCTTGCAAACTGAAAAAGGAAATTATGTTCAAACACAGGTTTCTTCAGTAATAATAAAATAATATGCAAGTAATTAGGATTTTGGTGTTTATTGCTGCATGTCAGTATGTTAAGTACTTCCATTATAAATGCTCTCAGGATCACCAAATGCATCTTCTCCACAAATGAAACACATTTTTAAGTGAGCCTCAATATCACTGATAGGAAAAAATCTGGTTGGTACAAGGACTGAGATTATACAGAAAGAGGAAAACTCCTACAAATTTCAACTGACAAAGAAACATGACTTTAATAAAAAGGGGATTTGCTTGAGAAATTGTCCTTTTATCAGCAGTAAAAGTGCTGCAATTTTAAGATGTTGCTCAATCATTTTAAGAATTTAGGAAACTGTTTGAAAGTACTCTCTAATAAAAATATAACCAATAATAGAAGGATGTTGTAGCAACTAAAAGGGTATTAAAATTGTGCTTTTGTTAGTTCTGAGTTAAGGAACAATGGCAGGATTAGCAGGAAACTATTACGAAATTAATCTGATTAATGCCTTATAAATAATGAAGCCATACTTAAAAGGGTCCACAAGCTCCACCATGTCAGAACATGGGTCTAACACATGATGCAAGACTAAAAAGGAGGATATTTTCCCTACTAATTAAACAGCAAAAACTGAATCCTCCCAAAAATCAAGAACAAACAGAGAAGGGAAAAAAAACTGTATGACTTGTAAAAACACAATAAAATTAACTGCAACCAACTCCACCCTCCTCATAATCATTCTCAGAGGAAAGAGCAAGACTTTATTCTTGTCGTGTTGCACACTATCACAATTTCTCCACACACAAATACTCTTCCCCCCTGATTTTATTGTTAGGAGGATGCAAAACCCTTCTGAGCAGAGCACCAGCAGGGGCAGGAGAAGGACAGTCCCTCCCCAAGAGAAAATTCTTTTGGGCACAGATTTCATTCAGCTCTGTTCAAAGCCACAGACAAGTAGACAAAAATTTATTTTAGTGATTTCAGGTCCATTTTATGTGCCATGGTAAAACCCAGTGAAATGCTGTTTGCATCTTCCTTGCTAAAATAAGCCTAAAATCAGTGATAACAGCAATCATTCCAACTCCAGTGAAATGAGCTGGGATAAAGCTGCCACACCAGCTTCCAGTCTGAATGCTGGTCCCAGTGCTGAATGAATCTTGGTGGTGCTACTCTGGCAGTTTGGCCCTGCCTCTAAAAAACCTACTTTGGGGCTGAAAAAAACCCCAAACTCAAACCACCCCAACAACCTTTTATTTTTTAAAAAAGTAAAGCAAGATGTGTTGAGAAGAGTAAAATTATAGAATTGCAGATGATTTGGGTTGGAAGGGACCTTAAAACCATTTTGTTCCATCCCCCTGCCATGGGCAGGGAATGCTTCCACTAGCCCAGGTTGCTCCAAGGGCCTTCCCCTCCTGCTCACAGTGGGGGGAATCTCCTTTACTACCAAATAAAAGTATATTTTGCATTGTAACTGGTATTTGGGATCCTGAAAAATCAAGCTGATTTTGAACAATACTCATAATAAATGACAGCTACCCAAAGTCATTTTCTGAATAAACCAAAATCAGGGAAGAGAACACAATTTTGAAGTTCCCACCATCAAATCTTTTGACAAGCAAAAGCTGCATTACTGAAATTCCAGCTGTGGTTCCTTTCCTTTCATACCCACGAGTAACAACCACCACTGCAGGGCAATGGCCCTCCTGGAGCACTGACACGCTCTCTTCCTCTTCCTCCTCTTCCTCTTCCTCTTCCTCTTCCTCTTCCTCTTCTCTTCTCTTCTCTTCTCTTCTCTTCTCTTCTCTTCTCTTCTCTTCTCTTCTCTTCTCTTCTCTTCTCTTCTCTTCTCTTCTCTTCTCTCTTCCAGCATGAGATGAAATCAAGCTGTCCTTGCCCACAGGCACTGCACACCTCCAGCACAGTGCTGGGCACCAGTCAGTGTTAATCCCAAATCCTGGTGGCTCAGAGTTCTCCACGTCCTGCAGACACCCCAGGCTCCATCTCCTGCTGACTCATGGGTGTGGGAACCCAGGATGGAGGGAATATTTCTCTGCCTGTCCTGAGCACTCCTGACCCTCAGGAAAGCTCCTTTCAACCTCTGTCCATGGAGAAAGCTCCCAGAGCTTTCTGAGGGGCTGGAAACAACCCCAGTGTGAATTAGAGAGCAGTGGAGTTGGTGGTTATTGCTCAGTGAAAATGAATTCTTTAGGTTTTATAGACTCTGGGTGTAAGTGAGGGGTCAGCATGGAGGATTGTGGGCATTGCCTCAGTTTCCCTTCTTCTCCTTCCCTCACTCCATTTTCTGCAGTGCTGAGAGCACAATCTCATTGGGCAGAGTTTGTGCAGTGCCATGCTACATGAATAGATTGATAACCAGTTCTTGGCAGAAAAGTAATAACAATACAGAGTTAAATAATTGGATTGTTTGTTTTGTATCTGAGGGCTCATTTTGTCTCCTTGAGGGCAGAATGGCCTCGTGTTTGTGAGAGAGCAGAGCCTGCACCATCCATGGCTCAGAACTCATGATAAGATACAATAAACAATCCCTGAAGAGCAAATAGAAGTTCCTCTACTTCATTCATTAAACCAAAGAAGAATTCAGGGGTTGGCCTGGTCAGGCCTCGAAACATGTTGGGAATAACCTGACACATGGGCAGGTCCCACCCCTGCATTGTTTTCCTGGAGTTATTCAGCCTCGCCCCTGGCCCCCTATCCCAGGCCATGGGGCAGACACAAATCACGTTGCTGAACCTACAAACCCCACTCTGTTTCAGCAGCATGAGGAGGAGCTGCTTCACACCTTGCAATCACCCACCCCACTAACACCCCTCAGGTCTAACTGAGCCTTCAATTATAGAATATTCTGAGCTGAAGGGACCCACAAGGCCAAACCCATGTTAGCAGCATCATGCTCTGAGCAGCTGAACCAATTTCAGGGTCATTCTTTAAAACATCAAGATAAAAAGAGGAGGGAATCCAAGTCTTGTTCTGAATTACAAAGCTACTGCCAGGACCTCAAACAGTTCTTTGAACTTGCATGTAAGTAATTGTTTTCCAATGGGATACAGCTGTGTTGGAGTTTAAGAAGGTCTGGAGGGAAGGTAGTGTGAGGTACTGGATATGATCATTATTCAAAAGACACTAAAATTGAGAAGTTATTCCTATCCCCACAGAATGGGTCAGATTAAAATGGACCTCACTGGGTCACCTCGTGCAGCAGGCTCATCCCAGAGCACATGGCACAAGACTGTGTCCAGACAGTCCTTAAACACCTCCTGTGAGGGAGACTCCACAACCTGTCCACTTAAATTTATTTATTTACAGCACTCTTAGATATCCAAGACACTACCTTCATCTCAAAGCCACCTTGGTATACTTCCTATTGTTTCTACAGTTTGCTGTACAGCTCCTGCAAAAATTTCCTTCCAAATAAAAGCCACTCATCCTCAGACATCATTCAAATGAGTTCACAAAGAAAACAGTACAGAGCAGCAGCACTTTGGAAGTTATTCTGCATTTCCAATCCTGCAGGAATGCTGCTGCTGTTGGACCAGGTGGAGTTACATCTGTGGTGTTCTCAGGCCACAGCTCTGCAGGGAGCAGTGATTCCCCCTGCTCCAACACCAGTGTTTCCAGCTTTTAAACCAAACAAGCTTCCCTAAAGGCAGCTCCTGGGCAAGGCTGCAGTGGGGAAAAATCACCTTCTGATAAGGCATCTCAGGATCTTGCCAATCCACAAAGCTCAATAGGCTATTTTATATGTATTATATTTGTATTCTGAAAGTTTGGTAATATTCTTCCTATTTCTTGTCTTACCAGTGAGAAAGGTGAATCTGGTCAATGAAGAAAACTCTTCAAATTATGAAGAATCAGGTAAGTTATATTAATAGCAAATGAGAAAGAGAGTTACAGTTACTGCATTCGAAGGAAAGAGGGATGTGGAGGTATTACTTGGGAATACTTCCTGAAAATGAATATTATTTTTAACAATGTGCCCCAGAAATACTTTGCTAACAAAGCAAATGTCAATAAATGCAGCAGTGGCCATGGCCAGTTTGGCTCTGAGTTATCTTTAGTGAGGCTGATCACCCCCAGTACTGTAATCCCATTTAAACACAGATCTTTGACAGCCCTGGTCTAAATTTGCTTGGAAGGAACTGGGATTTTACAACAAGAAATTACTCTGAGTCATGGAAGGCAAAAATTGCAGAATGCCACTTACCAGAAAAAAACCATCCTGGTGCCACATTGCTTCCTCTTTGGGCATGGGCCAGATGCAAAAAGGAGGAGGTGTAAAGGAGGTGGGTGTATATATATGTGTTTATATATAAAGGCTATTTCTTTATAGGGTATTGCCGTTGTTCTAATCAAGAAAAGTGCAAATATTTAATTTTGGAAAGTTTTACAGAGTAAGAATTTTGCATTTCATGCCCATGGAATTCATCAGCTCTGGCTAAGGACAAAGTGAAAATCCATGGTAGTTACAGTAGTTATGGCAGTTACATTAATGACAGTTCTAAGTCATAAAGTACAAAATGTATTTTTTGCAGCTGGAATTAAACCAAAGTATTAATCCTAAGGATGTTACTTGGGAACTCAAAGTAAAGCTGCAACTATAAAAACCCATCAGCAAGTGTGTTTCAATGAACTCCAACATAACCAATCTTCTTGTCAAAACCACTACCTACCACTGAATTAAAATACCCAATGATCTGGCCCTGGAGCAAATGCTTGGAGAAATAAAGGGGAACACATTAATTCAGTTCTCCATATCAGATTATTAACAGGTGACAAACCAGGAACTCATTATGGCAGCGAAACAAGTTTAGGAAGAGATAATCACATTAGCTGAAAACTCACAGATAAAAGCTGGATCAGATTGGGTGGGCAGGATCTCAGAAGCCCAGAGCATTGAAATACTTTAGTTATTATTTAGTTATCCCTGTCAAGGTGTTCCAGAGCACATCCAACAACCACAGATCCATCCTCTGGATGGGAAAATGCCAGGGGTTACTGAGGCTGTGCCTCTGCCACCTGCACTACAACACTGAAAGATCAGAAATAATTTGAAACGCATTATTCTGTCATGTAGATTAACTCAGGAATTTCTTGTCTCAATTGCCTGTAACTCCCTGAATTTGGTTGTGGAATGTTGGAGAAAGCTGATTTAAGAGAAGAAATGAATTATTTAAATATGAAACCAGGTATTTGTTTGGAACCAGATATTGATTCCAGGACAGCTAATGCAAGAGTTTGAAAGGTCCCATAAACCTGGTGATGGAGAAAAAGAAAAAGCTGGGATTTTCAAACATACTTTAATTTGCAGCACTGACTTAATCCCCAACTAAGAACCTTCTTTTAAGTGCAGACACAGTTTTGATCAGCCCAAAGATGATCTTTTTGAGTTTTGCCCCCCTTTGATCTGTGTTAAACTCTACTAAAATCAAGCACAACTCCAGACATCCTCTATTTCCATGGTATCCCTGCAATAATCAGCTGAGAATTTTCCAGCACGATCCATAACTCTCCTTACAACAGCAACTTACTGGAGCCAGAATAACAGAATACCAGACAGAAATGACAGAACAAGAAGCAGAAAAACGATGCAAAACTGGCGATTTTGCTACAAGAACTTGGGACTTGCCACCTCAAATTAGTGGGAGCCGTGAAGTGGCATTAGTGACAAGGGGAATCCAGTAATTGGGGTTGATTTCCTGGCGCTGAGCCCGGCGCTCCGCAGCGTTAATTATCGCTCCGGAGGGAGCGCCGGCGCTTCCCGGGGCTGCAGGGACACCACGGAGCTGAGACCTCCAGGAATGATGTGAGAGAGGCTGCAGAACTTTCCTGCTCGGCCCAGTATGGGAAATCCACATGGAAATTTGGAGTTAAAAGGGATAGGAGGGAGGAGAACACTCAGCCTGTCAGGAGATAAAAAGGGGTCGTGGTTTCACTCACTACAAGTCGCTTGTAGCCCAAATTCAACAAGATTCTTATCACTAACCCTTGATTTTAACCAGTAGTATTTAATTAATTTGGCAGAACTACACAATGCCTTCCTGAGTGATATCCAGCTCCCCTCTTGGGTTCCTTCTGTAATCATTTCCTTTGATTAACTTGACTGTATTTACTCAAATTAACCCGTGTATTCATACATGTTGCAACAAATTAGAAGAGAAGAATTAAAAAGCAGCCTGCCAACTTAAAAACTGAGCGAGTGGAACTTCTTGAATTAAAGCAGACAGAGTTATTAGCTGATTATTATATGGAGAATGTTCAGAAGAAAGAACATGCCCTTTCCATTTTCATTTTGTATTACTAGTGATTACATGATATATCTTAAATTATAATTTGAGGTAAAACTATGATTAAAAATAATTTAAATATTGCACAACAAGTTAATTGCTCTGGAATTTCTTCATCTTTGTTCCTGTTCTTTGATTCAAAGATCTTGTGTTCAGGGTATGTGATCCAGGAGTCTCACCTGAGGTGGGGGGCCAGGACCCTCAAGCACTTCTCTCCGTGGTCCTTACCACAACAGGGGACAAAGGGGGACATCATCAGGTGTCACTTTTACATATCCCACATTTACTGCAAAGCATTCCTGCATGCTCTAGGGCAGAGCTGCATGGCAGCTTCCCTTTCCCACAAAACCTCTCAGAATTAAAAAGCAAAAAAAAAAACAGAATAAAAGGAATGGCCAGTTCTCTCCCAGCCCCCAAAAGTGGGTGAAGTGCAGGGAAGCAGTGCCAGCTTGGTCACTGCCACAAACCAAATGGGTTTAATCACAAATCCTTCAGGATCAGACTGACTTTCTGAAAGAGTCCAAAAACATCTTCATAGTTTAAGTTAAAATTCAGGGGAAGGTGTTCACCTTAAAGCCATAATATCTCTTTGCACTGCAAATGAAAAATCTTTTACAATGGAAACCACCTCAATGGATCAGAGTTAAACCCTCTGTGCATGGACAGCTCTTGTTTAATTCCACAGCATCACTTCAGCAAAGGAATCCTGCCTCAAATCCTCAGGAAATTCAGATCCCCAACCCAGACCTCTTCTCAGGTAATTTCCTTCACTGTGGGATGAGTTGTATGGGAGCAACCATTCCCAGTTAAAACTTTATCAGAACATCTTCCTGTGAAAAGCCATTTTGGTCAACTGGAACTTCAGGACAGCTCTTTTATGAGAACCTTTCCCAAATACCTCTGCTTGGGGAATAGTGCACTTGCAGCTTGGAGGCCAATAACAGGCTTACACATGATAAGATGGAGCCAGCCCAGAATAAAGCAGTTGGTGAAATTCAAGAGTCCTGTTAGGACCTGCTCGCTTCAGTCGATGAGAAAAGCAAGAACTTCAGGCAACTTTCTGCAGTTGGGGTCAAATTAGGGGAAAGGAGAAGCTGTGAGCTTGGCTGAGTTTTTGTGCAACCACAGAGAATTGCTCTCCTCAGATGAAGCAAAGAAGGAATAAAGACAGTGACTATGCCCTTGTGCAAGGGGAGAAACCATTCCAGCTCAGGAACTCCACTGAAAGTACTTCTGTTCAATTTTTATAGGGAGTTTCATCCTGCAGGACCTGCTCTTGAGAAACACATTAATGTGAATAATCCCACGTGGGATTACTGATCACTTTGCCAATCTTTAACTAAATACCTGACTTTTAGGCACAAACAGGTAAAAAAATATCTGCAAGCAAGTGGTAAGAGCACACGGGCAGTGCAGGGTGAGACCATCTCCTGCAGCAGCACTGCAGCTTGATCTGCTTCAACCAGCACAGAGATTCTACCCAGAGGTTTGTTTTTCCAGTTTTTCCTCTACTGTGCCTTTCTACTTTGCTACTTTACATGGATTTAAGAGAACCAGCCAGAATAAGTACAAGCTGGAGTATATAAACTAACTTCTTGTATAAATAAGCCATCAAAATTGCTCAGAACTGACAAAAAAATACCAAAACTTTAACCACCTCCACGGAAAGAAAACACCACCTTTAATCTTGCAAACAAAACAAAACAAAACAACAAAAATAAAACAACAACAACAAAAAAAGAAATAAAAAACCAACCTGAAAGCAACCAACCAAAACCCTAAGCTGTTAAATCTCTGGTAAGAATCAAACCCATAAGAGACTCATGATGACACTGATCTGATTTGTTGGAATCACTAAAGAGTTGAGGAAAGAGATGGTCAAATAAAGAGAGGAGGAAGTGCTCCACTTCCCTGAGAAACAGATTTTCTGTGCCCAATTGCTTCTCAAAACTCTGAGCTTCACTCAGCATTCTTAAGAGAGAAGATATTATCTTGTGCTGCAAGCCATGGAAAACTCCACATCTTTGTGGATGAAATCTCTGCTTGGAACTGGCTGGTTTATTCAGCAGTTTGTGGCTTGATCCACGCTGCACAGAGCTCCAGGCTTTGCCAGGGTAAGGGTTAATTCCCACTGATGGTCAGCAACTAAAAGTTTCATCCTTCAAGCATTTGCAATCCATGTTAAGGACAGTGCTTCTTGCAGACAGGTTCTTAGAAAGTGCTGTTTGACCCTTCCTGCTCCTCAGCAATGGGGAGAGAATGAAACAAAAGGGGTCTCAGCTGAAGCTGGACTGAGAGCTCCCACCTGGCTCTC
This sequence comes from Anthoscopus minutus, assembly GCA_013399455.1. Classification (NCBI taxonomy): domain Eukaryota; kingdom Metazoa; phylum Chordata; class Aves; order Passeriformes; family Paridae; genus Anthoscopus; species Anthoscopus minutus. The sequence goes on from VWYI01027979.1 coordinate 391,857, forward strand.
ACAGGGAACCAGGTGATGCCAGAACTAAAGGTGTGGAACTGTAACCTGAAATAATTCTGACAGGACAGTAAACACAGACAATGAACACTCAACAGAACACAAAACTTCTGCTGTCATCCCTGGCAGAATTTCCCTGGCACAGAAATGTCCTGGATGTGAACTCTTCCCCACAGAAAGTTCCCTTGTGATCCCGCTGCCATCGCATCCCCCTGCTCAATAATCAGGAAACTCCAGCTCCTGCTAAAGATTTCTCCTTCACAGGGAAGTTTTTTTGGGAATTCCAGCCTCTGGCTTGGTTTCCTGTATTGCCAGGTCCGACCTAAGGACCAGAATAAACACAGAATATTCAGGGAGTGTTCAGTAGTCCCAGCAGAAGAGTTTGTTTTAACCAAGATTTTCATGATACAGATTCAGTGATTTGTTCCTCCAAAAGAAAGTGTCAGAGGATATGGGGCAGAAAGCATTTTACTGGCATCACTGAGGAGAGATTTGAAATAAATGAAGGTAAGTGGGCAAGAATCTACCATCAGCCATTAATACAAAAACTTAGGAGTTAAATTCAAAGTAAACAACAAGCCAGCAAATTCTGTACAAGAATTTATACCAAATTTATACAACTAGGAAGTTTCCTCAAAGTAATTAAGATGATTTCCACAATGAAAAGGATTTAAGATTTTTTGTAAATTCCAGATTTTAAAGATTATCAAACCTAAGAATTTAATTTTGAAGAAAGTAACTGATATAGCATGGAGAACAACCTGGTTTTTACTGTTCTCACCAGCTTGCCATGAAGCACCTCCTAATTAGCTCATGCATAAGAAACACAGTTGAAAGGTGCAGCTGAAATTTTAAAAGCCTGAAGATTTACTGATGGCAAGACCACATATTTCCAACAATCTGTTCTGTCTGGAAAGTGTTTATCTACAAATGATTTTAGTGTTTATCTACAAATGATTTTAGTGTTTATCTACAAATGATTTAAGTGTTTATCTATAAAGCATTTTACAAATATTAAAGTAATACCTACTGCTCTTTTCTCATTCAGACTCACCATGTCATATTGTATATAAAAATTTGGCGTTTACTCCCCATTTCAGCAGAACACTCCACAAGAGTTATTGAAGAAAGTCAAGATACTCATAATGAAAAACGTGGTTTTGTTATCTCAGTATATCACAAAACGCAATTTTACACTGAACAGAAATACAAAAAATGGGGATTAACAGAAAAACATACATTTAAAAAAAATGTAGAAGTTTAGACTGTTTGACCTTTCCCAGTCTTCTCTCACAAGAAGCAGTCTGTGTTGTAGTACACCTAATTTAATTTTCTGTTTCTTCCTTTCTGTCTTAAATACTGAAGAAAACCAAAAAAGCATCACAGGGCAGATCTACCCTTGCTGAATGAGCATGACACACTTGCACCAGTAAAAACAATTCCTGTTCCTTAGAATTCTGGGAAACTGGTTAGGATATTTTTAGAGTATTGATAAGTCAATAATCTTTGGGTGAAAGAATTCCAATTAAGGAGCAATTGTTTTCCTTTCTGGGAATTTGCTGGTACCAGTCTAGGAACTCCACCCAGGGGCTTTGGGAGTTGTTTTTTCTTACTTAGTCATCCATCTTTGGAAAGTCTCCAACCAAAGATGCCAACCTGAAAGACCCTGGTTTTGAAAAGATACATTTCATTCTATTTATCTGCTAAGCACTATTTAAAAAAAAATAATTAAAAATCCACCCACTGCTACTAAGAAAAGCCACTAGAACTCTCAGTAATAGCTCTGTTTCAAAGATTTAAATACCTTTCTCTTATTTTGGCTCCAGAATGTTCAGCTCATAAACTGACTGCACTGGAGACCAAACACCAAGGTACTTTTTACTTAATCTTTTATTAAACAAACAGCATTCTGCTGCTGGCACCAGTGATTGCAGATCACTGTATAAAATCCCTACTACAAACATAGGATTTGTTCCTAAACAAGAAGGGGGGGAAAGGGGAGCAGCAGCTGAGTAGCTCCAAATAAACCTCCTTGTAACCCAGGTCCCACTGACACTTTCAAGGCATCTTTTGGTTTTTAGAAGCTGTCAACACAGGAGAAAACGTGCAAGTTTTACTAACAGACACTTCAATATTGTGTCCAAGGGTCTTAAATAATTGAATTAAACCCCAGGATAGTTCAAGCACAACATATCTACCAGTTATCCCTTCATTATCTTCTGTAGTCATTAAATGCAGTTGTTGAATGTTCTGAACTTTAATTCCAACATTAAATTCTGTTTCCTGGCACAAATTTTAAATGATTGAACAATGTTAAAGCATGGAACACACTAGGTTTTATGTAATATATAAATTATAACGTATCTAACAACAGGCAAATCTTTCCATAAGACTGGGTTATTGGAATACTAATTGCCAATTTTCCTACTCTGAGAGCAAGAAAAGAAATCAGTACACTGGCAAAATTAAATTATCTGTTTCAATAAAAAAGTACTTTATTTCTTAACAGCAGAGATTTGGCAATAAGATTTTATATAACATCATTTACACCTGATTGTATTTCACTTCCAATTTTTTTAATCCTGCAAGGTACAAAGCAAATGCTTATGAAAGGGACATGCAGCCAATGCCAAAGTTTCAATTATAGCCTTTCCTACTTGGCAGCAGCACGTCAGGACTTGTGGGCCTTGTTCTTTTCCTTCAGATCATTGCTGAGGGAAGAAACCGACCTGGAGATGCTGCTGGCACTTAAATATCTGCTCATCCTTAAATGCTGCAGATGATGCTGTGAATGATGCCAAGCATCAACAGGGGAAAATCCCCACTTTTCCACCCTCTTTTACAGAGCTGAAAAGAACACAAACCATCAAAGAACTATTAGTGGGAAAAATCAACTTACAAGTGTTCGAATTTTATCTTCTGTTTCTTTATGTTGTTCTCCCCATCCCCATCTTCCAGGGTCATATGTACAGGTATAAGGTAGGGGTGTGTTTTAAAAGGTTACACTCTAAAAGGATTGTGTAATTTAAAGAAGTAAGTGCAGAAAATAGACAACAATGCTCCCGAATCCCCCAAAATATCAACTCTCTCTTGCCTGTGTTCTAAAGCAGGAAGGTATTTTAAAAGAAGAAAGAGAATGTGCCTAAGAACTTTGTGTGTGATCATTGCAATAATAAGAGGGATTTTCCAAAAAGTTATGCACATATTTCACCCAAAGTTTGTGACTAGACAATCCCTCTTTTAAGGTCACAAAAATGAGTGCGTTATCAGATCTATCAAAATGCTCATACCCACTGAAAGCTGCTACTGTTTCTCAACAGCAGTCCAACAACAAGCACTCTGCCAACTAATTTATCTCCCCAAAATACTTCTAATATTTCAAAAGCTAACAGACAAAATATGTTGTCTCCTTCATCTGTTATTAAAAAAAAAAAAAAAAAGTATGCAGAAATTTTTTTTCCCCCGTTCCATAATTACACAGAACAGCAATATTGAATTTTGGACCAGCAACAGGTTTTAAGAGTCAATACCCCACAAGACATGCCATCTACCCTTCCATATTTTACCTAGTTACTGCTCACTTAAAAAATTCCTTATCAGTTGCTATTTCCTGAGACTTATTTATATGTATTCACACATCTAAAAATGTGCCAACATTATTGTTGAGACAGAGTTCAGTGGAAAAAGCCTGTCCATTGGAGGGATTCTGCAGCCCACTTGCTCCAAGACAATATCACCAGTTTCATATTTGAGTAGAGCAACCTATTTAATGTGTGTACACACACATAAATATATATATGCAAATACGCACACGGAGAACATCCGAGTGCCTTTTTGCCAGCTCACAGTTGGAGAATTCCAACAGAAATTTACAGAAACAACATGAATTCACAGATTACTTTCTTTAGTAAGTAATGCTGAAGGCTGGGTTTGGGTTTTTTTAGAGCAAGTTATCACTTCTGGGAGATGTGCAAGCAGCATCCCCCACAGCAGATGGGGCGAGGGCAGAAGCCTGTGGAGATGCAGCTGAGCATCCAAAGGCACGGCGCTCACACCCTGCTCTGCTCACACCCCGTGCTGGCCCAGGACAAAGGGCTCTGGCACCACACAGCCCCTGTTTTAAGTGTAAAGACATTCATTTTTGGCAAACACTGTTAGTGATCAGTGGAGCTTTTCTTTATGTGGCACCATCCATGGGGAAGGAGCCCCCCTGCACTGATCTCGCTAATCGCTGGAGCAGGGGGAATTTATTAAAAATGCTATTTAGACAGACAGGCTTCTCTGCAAGTCTGCTACACAGGCTCATCAAACTCATTAAATCCAGCTTTCAATCCCAGGCTTGGGAGTGTAATCCCTTTAAGAAACCTGCTAGACTAGGCTGAGAGAATAAAAATATGGCAGGTACTGAACTGAGAGGTGCACGAGCGCCGTGGTCAGCGTGGGAGATGGACATCCCATCTTCTTGGGCACTGGGCAGGGAATAATGGCCTTGGGAATTAGAAAAGGATGTTGTGTTTTCTGCCTCAGCAGCAGGAAGCATGTTGACCTGCAGTAATGTCAACCCTTCAACCCAAATTCCCTCCCCTGTCATCTGCATCATGTGAAGGTGAAAGTGCTGTACAGCTGGCACAGCACAAGGCTGGTGACTGTCCTTCATGGAGGAACAGGAGATGGCTGGAGTGCCACCTCCTACTGGCAGAGGCAGTGTTTGGATGGGGAAGGTGAACTCTCATACCATTCCACACTGCCTTGGAAAAATCCTCCATGGGAGCTCTAAAATGCTGCGTTACCACCAAACCTTTGGATGGTTACAGCCCAAAAACTGGCCTTCACCTCCATGCCACGAGTGTAAAGCAGCTGTACAGCTGATTTCCAGGCTTCCTCCTGCCCACAAAGCTGCTTTGCTCATGGGGAGCCTGGAAAACCCCAGCTCGAGTGCTGAGGCTTTGGCCAGGTGATGAGCAACACCACAGTGTTTAGAGAGAGAAAAGCAAAAGCTGCAATTTGAAAAGGCTGCAAGATGCAGGAGTTGTAGAGAGAGGTTCTCTGCACAGCACAGCCCAGCAGCAGGCTGCCTTGGGGAATTCTGCTCAGGAAATGAAAGCATTGGGATGTTTTTAATCACCCCAGTCCTGAACAGAGTGCAAGACTGCAAACTGCTGGGCACCTTGTGTCCTCTCAACTGAGCATCAGCTGAATAAAAAAGCTATGGCACTGAACTGCAGCCTCCTGAGTCCAGTGGTTTTAGGTAAATACAACAGCATGTAACTTCCAAATGTCACCAGGAAAAGCTTCCTAGCACAGTGACTAGACAAAATGTAAAATAAAATTAAATTAGAAGGTTCCCTATGGGGTCAGAGCAGTAAAACTGATTCTGATTAAGTTGCATTACCAGAGAGAAGCAGGATCTCAATAATTTACAGTCAGAGACACGATAAGTGTCCATTAGTATTAGTGTCTATGAATGTACACTTTCTATTTTTCCACATTTTCAAGGCCTCTGAGACCATATCTGGGCCTCCAGCTTTCCCTCTTCCTGGCTCCAAACCACTGAAGTAAAACCCCTTCCCCCCAGGCAGAAGAGGAGCCTTCCTCATGAGCATCCTCTCCATCCCCAAAGGGTGGGTAAGGAAGAAGGCAGGATTATCTGAAGTCAATCTGGACACAGTAAATGGTCTCTAATGGTATCTAGAACACAAAATTCAGGATAATTTGAAAAAGTTATGAGGTTGGACATGATCCAAATTCAGATGAGCACAGCACAGCAGGATGCTCTGCAGATGTCACAGTAACTCTTAAGTTTAGCAATCCCCAATTTTTGTTTGTTTGTTTTTAATATTCCTTTCAGCACCAGAAATCTTGGGAAGGGCACACTTGAAGCCAAATCAAGAAATACTGAAGAAATATTAAAAAAATAAGCCAGATCAATCCTTACAGAAACCTGGGCTTATTATATTAATTGTGTCTAAACCTCCATCAATGTGTTCTTGGCCATTTTCCCTTGGAGAACCAAAACAGAGTGGCTGCACTCACTTTGTGCCTCCTCCACTAATGAGCAGCCTCATGCCACTTCAATGCCTCTTCCCTCCCAGTAATCATTACCTCAAGAGTTAGAACTAATTTGACAAAAATCTGTTCTGCACCGTCATCCCCAGGTTCTGGAAGTTTAAAGAAACCATTTAAGGCACTTGCTGACAGGTCAGAACAGTTCTCCATTGCTCTCCAACAAGAAACAGATGAGTAAGAACATCTGGGTAGAGGTTTGAACTCTTTTTTTTAAAAAATAACTGTGTTATATTCAAGGTACCTGCACTTTCCCGTGTACATTTTTGAAAGGAGTGGTACAAAGTTACTCCTGTTGCTCCCTCAAATTCCACACGGGGATTTTTCAGACTGTGTGAGTACAACGAAATTAAAAAAAAAAAGTCACCAGGAAACAAACCAGCAAGACTGTAGTGATGGTTGTTCTTTACTGGGTCCCCAGTTTTGGGATGAGCAGGACATCCCAGCAGTGGCTCTCGTCCCCTTGGGATGCACTGGGATCATCTCCTTGTCTTTTACCCCTCCCTGGAGCTTTTGAGTGAGGGAGGAAGGAGGGTGAGGAGCTGCCAGACACTCCCAAGCTGATGAACAGCAGCCACCCAAGAGGTGGTTGCATGATTTTGTGTATAGAGAGCTTGTAAAGCACTTTGTGAAGCTGCAGGATGAAAAGGACTGTATAAACGTAAGATATTATTATTATTAAACCAGTGATCTGACAAGAAGAGACAGCTCTTCAAATCTCTACAACAGCTTGAGCTGAAGAGATCAGGGAGTCCAATTTGAAAAAATAATAATTTGAAACGAATTGGAGGATTAGAAGTGGCAGTTCCTTTTGTGGATTCTCCATGGCAGGTAAATTTAGTAGGCTACTTTAATTTTGCATCGTTTTAACTTCTGGCAATGTCCTGTGCATTGAATCTGACAGAGAGACAGAGTGTTTGAAGCTGTCGTGGCTACATTTTAGTCTCCCAATTTTACAATCAGTGTTTGAATCTGCTACTACAACTCTGGGTACAGAGATCAGAGGCTTATCAAAGAGGCATCCATTTCAAAGACAAGCAGCAGCTTTGACTTCATTCCTTCAATGCTTAAAATTCCTGAAAAAGCAGATGAGCATACCACAAAACAGGTCTGAAGGAAATCTCTCTATTGGCTGTAAACCTATTTCAGTATTAATTTTTTAAGGATCTATTTTGGTCTCAAGTAAAATGAGTGTGTTTAGTAGAGATAATCCTCTCAACAGGTGAGCTTAATATATGCCTTTTCCTGTGACAGACTGAAAGAACATTTTAAACTTACTGCTTTTTCAAGCATTAACTGCAGAACTACTTCAACCAGTTAGCTGATTTTGTCTGAATCTTTTTTTAGACTAATAATGTCTTCCCTTTCCTAACAAAGCAGCACTTCATTTCTTTATTGCTGCCCTTATTTTACCTGCATGGATGGACCAAGGGCAGTGTGGCCAGCAACATCTGCACTTTGCAGTAAGATTGCAGGGTTTAAATGTGCATCACACTGGAGTGCTGCTTTCCACACCCAACTCTTGGTTTTAAGCTGAGTTCCAGCATTCACATGAGTGAAAATGACTGATCAGCATCACATCAGCATGGAAGTGAACCTGGGTGATTTTCTTCCTTCTGATCTCACACACACACACACACACACAGAGCCCATCATACAGACCACTGCCCACTCACTGGAACCAAGTGCCAGGTTGATTTTTGCTAGAAAGCAAGAGGGGATTGCTCCAAAGTGATTTACAGATCTGATCCCAGTTCCTCCAGCTGAGCACTGCCCAGCCCAGGGAGGCCCTAGAAAGTTTGGTCAGGGAGTATGGATAGTTTCCCAGAGACTGTGGACAGTTTCCCAAAAAGCAATGGACCAGGAGAGTTTCCCAAGGAGCATGGGGCAGTGTTTCCAGCCAGTCAAGCACCCAGGATTGCAGGGCAGGATAACCAAGCCCACCTCTGGCTTCTCGTTTTCACTGAGTGTTGCTGATTGACCCATCCCAGCTCTTCAGTGCCTCATCAGCAGGACTCAGAGGCAAAGGGGATAATCAGCAACAGGTTAATTTGTCTGATTAAGGCTTGGGAGATGTGGCACTGGGAACTCTGTGCAGCAGAGTCCCCGGAGCCAGGCCCTGCCAGCTTGAAAGGAGCCGCCCGCTGCTGCCAGCCAAGGAACACATTAAAGCTGCCTTTGAAAGCCATGGCTGTACCAGCACAGCTCCACTGCAGGTGTGGACGTGCCCTAAAGTGCACAGAAAGTGCTGAAGAGTTCAGCTCAAATCACTTGTGACAAACAGGGCTGAGAAGGTTTAACACTCTGGGGCTCCCAGCGCCATCTCGCACCGAGGGAAAGCTGCAGATCAAAACCACCTTGGAACCTGCAGAACGTCTGCAGGTGCCTCTCCTCTGAGCTGCTCATCCATCAGCACCCAGCCCAGCAACACAAGGTCCTTTTGCAATATTTTATTAAAAGGTCTTTGGTGCCCACACACGCACTCTCACTTGGACACACTGACAAACCTGACATATTCTTCAAAATACTTTAAATTACTGTCATTTACCCAGTAGGAAACAAAACACATAGAAAATCACAGCAGAAGCTTTCTACGAGATGTGATGATGCTGTATCTACCTCATCCAATTCCACAAACCAGACTACTTTCATTTATGAACTGAGCATTTTTCATTGCTTTCTCCATTTCAGAGAACCACAAGAAAACCATTTTGGGGCAGAAGCGTCACAAGTTTGGGTCCTTTAACAGCTTCGATCTTAATAAGTAATAATAATAGAATCATGGGATGGGTTGGGTTGGGTTGGGTTGGGTTGGGTTGGGTTGGGTTGGAAGGGACCTTAAAGCTCATGCAGTTCCACAGGGACAGAGATACCTGCCACTATCCCAGGCTGCTCCAACCCATCCAACCTGCCTTGGACACTTCCAGGGATGGGGAAACCACAACCCCAGTGTCCCTGGGTGACAGGAATGAAGAAATGGTGTCTGCCCAGCTGCCCCAGTGCCAGGGTATCCCCAGGACCAGCACAGAGCTCATTCCCAACTCCTCATCCCTCCTGCTGAACACTGGCCTAGCGCTGCGGCTTCCGAAGAAAAACTTCCTTTTGAAAAAAGTGTTCAATAGATAAATAACCACCTCTGTACTTAAAAAGTGCAGAACTAGGGCCATAAATAAGCATTAGTGCTTCAAAAATTGTGAAACCACAGCTTTATGGTTTTAAACAGAGACAAGGTGGAATCCTGAATGGTGGCAGTGTATTTCAGATGAAAGCTTTCAAGGAGATGAGGAATAGTTACAGGAGCTGGAACCTGAGTAACTACAGTTGCATTAAATTATTCCATCTGCAAGTCCATTAAAAATTGTTAATGGTTTTGTATGGCTTTTATATTTATTGGGTGGGTTTATTCCTGTGTGAGTCATACATATTTATTACCACAGGCCAGATAATGGTTATTAATAAAACTTCTTTTATTTGCATACTGTCTTGATGCTGCCCTAAATATTTACAACTGGTCTATAAAATATAAAGAATCCTCAAAAATTCTAAATAGCACCAGGCATGCATCACAACTTTGCTTTTTGTACTTTATTACTTTTTTGGTGTTTTGTTTTTTCAAAACTGGAAAAAAACTCCTCAACCCCTCAGCCTGGTAAATCCATTTCTTTTCTCAAGTCAAAAAAGCACTAATTCTTTCAAAGCTTTAAAGCACTATTCTTGTGTGGAGGAAGTGAGAGGAGATCCAAAGTTAAGGCAGGCTGGTTTTTTATAATTAAGAAAATACATATATTTCTACACATAATTATGAACAGTAACAAAAGCTCAGTATTAAAATAGGTCCACTGAATCCCTGGAATAGTGCCTGCCAACTAAAACACCTACTATGAATTTAGTAATGGGTTATGCAAACATAAATTACAAGGCCAGACATTTTAAAAGGAAAAAAAGGTGATTTATTGTCACACTGGAGACACAGCAGGATAGAAGCACAATTTCATTTTTCCATATATTCATCAACACTGCAGATGTGTTAATGCAAAAAGAATTCCAAAATAAAAATGACTCTCAACTGCTCTAATGCTCATCTGTCATTTATTTTACTTTAAAATTGTTACCAGGAAACTTTTTTTTTTTTTTTTGCTTTAAGCAAGCAAAACACACTTAAAATTCCTGGAGGAAAATAGGTTTTAAGAGCATTTTGCAGACATTTCTCCCCCAAAATCTCAAGACTTCATCCAAAACTGACCACAACAGAGCTGCCCTGCAGAAACTTGGAGCATTTGGGAGGATGTTTAATACAAAAGCTTCAAACTATCATTTGTACCTTGGGCATTTGGTTTGTATTTTACTCCCCATATTAATAATTTCTGGTTTACTTTGAAGCAGATCCAACTCAGCCACTGTCAGAGCAACAAGAAGAATCCCTTGTAAGTGGCAGTTGCAGTTGAAAGAGTTATTTGTGACAACATCCTGGTTTTAATGAGAGCAACAAGTTCCTTTATAATTACACCTGAGTGACTTTGAGGTGGTCCAGCAGATGAGCTGAGGGTTCCAGAATGTTTGTTCACAAAGTAAAAAAGGAAAAATACTAATTGAAGGTGTTTAATTATTTGTGCACTTGGTAAATACACCTAGGAAGGAAGAGCAGGGATATTGATGCCTGTTATTTTTATAACTCTTGAAAAGAAGTCAAACTATTGTTCTGAGTAAATTTAGGAACTGAACTTCAGACTCACTTTGTGAGTGATCTCTGTATAAATTCCAAGCTTTATATACTTAGCTTACCATAAAGTAGAATGTAAGAACAGCTGGTAATTGTTGGTACCACAGTGAGAAAAAACTCATCTATTTCAGCTAAAAAAATGACAATATTTTCCCTTAAAAGCCAGTCAATGATATATCAATAAATCACGTTCTATCTTAATGCACACTACATAAAGTACAGCCATTCTGCAGGAGAAAGGATGACAAATGCTCTGTCAGACTCAGGTTGTTTTTTTTCCCTTGAGTTGTGACCTTGAAAAGGTTCTCCTCTTTCAGCCCTCACCCCCAACCTTCCCCTGCCCTGCTCCTGCTCTGCTCTGGCCACTTTCCAACTGGGTCAGCCCTGCAAGGTTCATGCAAAGGCAAAATAACCAGGGAAAAACAAACTGTTTGCTTTGCCTTCTTTCAGTGACAGCAGAAACTCACTGCAGCATCAAAGGCTTAACAAGAGAGATTAACTTGTAAATATTTGCTTACAAGTGTGTCCTTTTGTAAACCACAGTAATGCCCCAAATATCCCCTTTTCTCCTTTCCTGAGATGGAAAATGCTGCACCTTTGGCATTGCTGAAATTCAATACCTGCAGCCAATGCTGGGAGAAGAAAAGTGAATTCTTCAGCTCTGAAGAATGACCATGAGAATGCTCCAATGAAATAAATCTACATTATTAACAGCAAGTGACTTCAGAGGAATTAATTTGTTCAACTACTGTTTGGTTGCACCAGATGTGTCCCTCTCTTGAATATTTTGGGAACTCTTGAATAAAGTAATTGTCTGTCTATTTTCAGGTTTACAAAAAGACTTTTGATGTAAATGTGTTGTAGAAAATTGATTTAAGGGTGTCTTGAAAGCAAATAGAGAAACAGTAACTCAAAGGTCATGTGGTTTCAGAAAAATGTTTTACATTAAACTTCTCTGTCTAATAACACACAACACTGTCATGACTTGTGCAGGACAGGGGAACTCTTTTCATGGGTTTCAGACCTTTACAAATGCTGCTTAAAAATCATGAACTATGAAATCCTACATAGCAATAATCCCCAAAATATGGCCCCATTTGCTAAAAGGACTTTCCCAAGCCCTGTTATTCCCAAATAAATTGCACAGATTCTGCTGCCCACTACTCTGCCCCTCTGCCCTGCTGGAAACAGCACAAGTTAAGAGAATAAAGATCATTATTTTAAAAAAAATAATTAATGAAGTTTACTGAGTATGGTAGGAATGGTCAATGGAGGTCAGTTTTAGGAGAATCCTAGAAAAATACAACTGTGAATTAGAATTGTTTTAGTGTCCTCTCACTTCCAATAAAAAGGCAGCAAGAGATCATAATATAGAAATAGATGTTAGGAACACTGATGGGTTTCCTGTGAACAAAAAGAATATGCTAAAGTAAAATCTGTATTAAATAATCCATCCAGGGTAAGGTTAGACTTGATTTAACCCCTCTGACTCCACAAGACTGGCGTTTACATCACATTTAAAGAAATGGAGATAGACTTTAATACTTTTCTAGAAAAGTCACATCATAATAACAACAATAACAGTAACATACTTCTCCATTTAGCTTTTGAAATACCAAGCCCATGCAGTACAAATTATCATAAGACTCATTTACCTGGCAAACAAAGCTCTTAAGAATAAAAATGTGGGAAGGTAGGAAGTGGCACCTAAATATTATCCCAAAGGAGAAGTATTCATCAAAAGGAAAAAAAAAAAAAAAGAAAACTGGGAGGGAAAGGGAGAAAGAGAGAAAAAAGGAAAGAAAAGAGGAAAAATAGGAGGAAAGTGGGAAAAGGAAAAAGGATGAGAGAAGGAAAAAAGAAGAACACAAAAGGAGTGGAAGAACCCAGCTGTAGATGGCAGCAAATCAATATTCACCCCTCTGTACACAGACACGGAGAACATCAATTATCCTCAGACAGACTGTGTGTTTTCAGTAGATTTTGTTATTATTTCCACTTTGTCACACAGACTAGACCAAAGTTGACTGTGCAAAGTCATTGGGAATCAACATTACCCACAATTCTGAAGATCCTACTCTCATTTAAAGAACTAATTCAGGCAGCAGAATTATTTTATTTTTTTTTACCCTGAATTTCATTATCCTTTGCTAGAGACTGGATATTTCAATAGAATGCACCAGAAACACTGGAGACAAAGAATTTAAGAATTCTGCACTTTGAAAAACTGAGCCCCTTCCATAATAACTGGCTTAATTTTCTTTAGTTCTTTATGACTTGCAATTATAATGACTTTTTTTAAAAAAAAAAGCTTGTGGATCTTAAAGACATGCATCACTTGACACACAACATGAAGAATAAAACCATTACTTTTGTAACAGAAGATTTTACAGGAATCTATCTTTCTCTTTGGGGCACTGCAGAAGTGTGATGGGGCAGGGTGGGGGTGACAGGGATGGCCTGGGTGGCACTGATGGAAAACAGCTTTGATGTAGGTAGGTGAATGTCATTTATTTGAGATTAACCAAGGGCTTGGTCAGCAGGCTGCTCCCTCCTCCCAGTCAGTGTTCAGGTATTATTTTGTTTTCTAGCACTTTCCCATATTCCATTTCCCAGAGCATCTTTGTTTGAGAATTTATGTTTCTGTGCTCAGAGGTTCTCCCACATCCCACCTTAACTCAGCCCACTGAACCTTTAATCTCCTATACAGATGGGAATTTGGGCATGAAAAGGTAATCTTGACTTTCTCAATCTCACCAGCTGAGTTCATTTACACCCCAGAAAATGCAAAGGGCAAAAAACTGTGAGGAATCACTCATCCAATTTACCATTTTATCCATCAGGATAAAAACCAGGGCCCACAGCAACAGGGCAAGCTCCTTTCTCTAAACCTGACCTCTATGCAGGCACCTCACATCTCCCTGATTTTTTGGAGCTCAGTACCCATTACAAAATTACTTGCTTATTTCTTTTCCTAAGAAAAAAAGACCAGACTGGTCTTTTGTCTTGTGCCCAGTTTAATGACCCCTGGCTCAGCTGAGCCTGGTAATAACCCCACAGCTCAATATTACCTGGCTTACATGGCCAAATCCTAGAGAAAAGCAATGCAGAGTTACAGGCTTAAAAGTGGAAGAATTAGATAAGCTTTTCAATGTTTCAAACAGAAATAGGTAAGCAAAAAGTGGTTACTGAACTAAGAATCTGGGTAAAAATGAAAGTAAGGTTATCAACATTAAGAACTATCTACACTTCATGCCAAAAATCATTAACCTGTGCACCTGGAACTATTTAGACTTAAAAAACCCCAAACTCTCAAAGATGGTCATTCAAACATTCCATTATTCACACTAGAACTGGTATATGAGGACAGGATGAAATAAAACAAGAATTTCACAGAGGTTAAAATACCCCAGAAATACCACAGTTGGTCATGACAGTTCAGGAGTTGTCACTGTAAGAAAATAATCATCTGATGCAGGCTGGCAATTCACATGATGTATTTTGAGATGTCTTCCAAGTAACAGTCATGTAAAATTGATGTTTCGAGTAATTTCCTGACCACTCTCAGCCTTCCACAGTAGCTGCTCAGGGGGAAACAAATTGAGACTGAAAATACTCCAAAACATCTATGAGCAGCAGGTCTGCCATGACCTCCTAAAAGGTGGGAGGAGGTAAAGAGTATTTTTGCAGTAACAGGTTAAGAACCCTTTCTGAAAGTTTCTGCACAAGCACTGCTGAATTTTCTGCTCATGTAAAGTTCCCAAACATGAGATACTTCTTCCCAGAGTCACCTCCCAGTATGCCAAGACAGAAATAGTATTTTAACATTTTTAAATACCAAAAGCCCTAGGGTCATTCCTCCAAACATGAAAACATTGTATTGCTTTTGCAGCAATTTGACAATTTGCAAGGAAGGCAGAAATGACCCAAATAGACATGTCATAATTTTTAAAGCAAAAAGAAACAGAAGTATCCTCAACTTCATTAGCCATTTTTTTGGAATCCTTTTCTGCTGCACAGGAGATAACTTTCAAGCTGATATTACAGAAAATCTAGAGGCAGCAATGAATAGGAAAGTCAAGGCAATCCACACTTGTCTCCTGATTTATGGTGGGACTGGCAAGGGAAGAGGAAAAGGGATGCTGGCACAGCCTAAACCAGGGCTGCACTGACAGGGATACAGGCAGGGTGAAAGACAAAGTGGAAAGCACAATTCTGAAACAGATTGTTACATTTAACAATTCCATTAACAATTCCATCTTTGTGGCTTTGTTTCTTCTTTGAAAGAAAGTTGTTACTTCATCGTGGAAATTTGAATTGAGCTGTACACTGGCTTATTTATTTATCTATCTGAAGAACATTCTGCATCCAGGCTGGTTTTCTACCACAGAACTCTTTTGTTATGAAAAGGAGCACGCTGGATGTTTTAGGAACTTAAATGTATCAGTTTGGAGATGCCAGTGGCTCCCTGTGCATTCCCTGTCCAACTCAAGGATATTTCCAGACAAAGCTGCAGACACTGATCCTGCCTTCTGATTTCCAACTGCCTCCCAAAACTGCTCCAAGTGTTGAGAAATGTTCACAGACCTCCCTGCTTTTTGGGAGTGCAAAAAACAACTGAAGGTGAACACACACTGCACAAGCTGTAAGTTTTGTGTGAGGAGGAAATCCAGTGCAGTTTTCCAGCAGGGATTCCACATTACCACACCAAACCCCTGGGACAGGACAGACCTTCCCCATCTGAGCTCCCTCCATGCCCCTGGGGGCAAAAACTGCATCTCAAGTTGGCCACAGCTGCCTATGCCTACAGTTTAGATACTTTCTTCTAATTCTTTGAGCCCATTTTCATTCTTTCTCTGTCACAGAAAGTAGAAGTTGCTCTTCAGAAGCAAAGCTGCAGAAGAGCACCAAGGCAGAGAAGGCAAAAAAAGAACTTAAAAAATTCATGCAAGGTTATAAAATAATGTGGTTTCCATAGGGGTCTCAGGACAAAAGATGAGGATGTAGAACCTAGCAGAGATCCCAATTTCCTCAAAGACAGGGTATGTTGAGAGTGTTGTTTTGAATGAAGTCACTGAATAAATCCAATTCATATATTCCGGAAAAGAATAGAGGCTACAGAACTGTATTTTGTAAAATAGTATTTAAAACCTTCCCATCAAACTATTTAACTCCTGTATCTTCCTTACTGGAAAGAGCTAACTGCATATCACTTCCCAATATATCTCTTAAAGTAATTAAAAGAGGATCTATTTGCCTGTGTACCTTCCTCTCCCACTGAGTTACCAAGGTGCTCCCACAATGCACTTACAAAGTTTAGTGTCTTGGGGGCTTTTGTTTGTTGCTCCCCTTCTGCTCCACAGAAATAAAACTGGCTTAAAGAAATTCTCCTGAAATCTGTAACATGCCATCAGAAGGGAACTGGCAGCTACAGCCTCATTCTGAAGAATTTGTCATTTTACTTACAGGAAAAAAAGGAAGGCAGCAGGAAACAAATTAAGTTTTGTAGCATGAACTTAAGGTGCTAGCAAACAATTGCAAATGTGGCCCCAGAATTCCATGTATTTTCTGGATTCTGTACAATTTCCTATACTCTACATTCTTTCACTTCTTCTTCTCTTCCCAACAGTTTGCAAAGAGAATCACCTCACCCTCTCACAGCTCCTGAACTCACTCCTCAAATTCCTTTATTTCTTTTAGAAAGAAATCCCGTTCCTTCAAAGCTGCAGTCCCCAAATTCTCTCTTCTTGAAAGAGAACTGATTTCTGCCCCACAAATCCTCCTCAGGGCACCAGATAAACAACACTGCCTCTTCCCCACGAGTCCCTCCTGCTCCCAACCTTGCCTTTCCCCCTCTCTGGGTCAGCATCCCTCCCTCTGCAGCCCCAGGAAGCAGAGCAGCATCTGCTGCTGGAGGAGCAGCACTAAAGGTTAGCAGAGCTGCCTGCTGCTTCCCTCCCAGGAAGAGGCTTGGAAGGAGCTGGTGCTGGCATATCAGTTATCTGGAGCTGGCTTTGAAACACCACAACATTCCTGGATGAACAGATTGCTGGCAATCAGCAGGGAAAAAAAAAAATACCCAAATCCAACAAAACAAACAGAGGAGCCAGCCAGCCCTGAGCTCTGCTCTGCTTTCAGCAGGGAACCGAGTGAGATTATCTGTGGGTTTGAGGTAACTGCACATGCCTGTGCACAGACACACTGCACATGAGGAGTTTAAACACTCCCAGCTTCTCACACATAAAATTCACTTTTCCCAGTTTTCCCACTGGTTTTACCCCTGCAAGTTTTACCCCACACCTGTGCTCCATGCACATCCTCCCAGGAGAGTTTGGCTCAGCCTTGACCTTGCTGTGTTTCCAGTGAAATCAACAGTGAAACTTAATTTGATTTTTGATGGAAAAATGAGCATCTTTGAAGTTATGCCCTTGATATAGATTTATTTAGGCAGTGAAATGTCACTTTCTACATCCAAGTGCTCCAAGAGTTTGGATTGGTGAAGAATTTTTTTTTTTTTTTGCAATTCTCCAGGTTTTACATTATTATATAATTTCAAGCAAGCCTTTTGAAGGCCAGTGTTGACGCTTCCTCTAAAAACATCAATCCACATTTCAGTATTTACAAAATGTAAAAGCTTCCTGATGAGGAAAACATCAGAGAAAAGCAGGTTTAGATAAGGACCTGGCAATACATACACGAAAATTATAGAAATAAACCATTAAGAAGAAATCATCACTTCCACATGCCTAAGACCACCTAGTAGAGCAAGGGCCAGCTTTTCTCCTTACCTCTGGAGTGTTTTTCTTGAACTCACGACTTTGCTCAATAAGTTTTTTCCTGGACTGCTCACTTTCATCTTGCCGGTTCGCCAATATTGTTGCTGTGGTATCGAGCTCTCTCTGTTAAGAAAAAGAAACATAAGCAAACAAAAATAAATACATTCAGAGCTCTGTTTGTCATAGAAATAAAATAAAAACCAACAAAACCCCTCATACATACATCATGTTATTGGGAATATGAAGGTGGAAGGGCTAGGGAGCAGCACAGAACAAGCACCAGGCTTCCAGAGCTCCTGAATAACAGCAAATGAAGCTCCACAACCTTTTGGATGCCATTTTGCAACCAAAACGTCACCATTTTTGTCAAAACTATTCATGGCTCTGCCCCAGCATCACACAGGACAGGAGGAATGGCACACAATACACACCTCCTAATAAATTCCCAAGTTCTGTGGAGATTGCAGATCTTGGACATATTCAAACAAGGTTTATTTTCACCTGCCTGCTTTTTAAAGATACTGGCTTTTCTCTTTTGAGTTCCCCTATTATAAGAATTTATTAATTCAAATATGGGTTAACTTTATACTTGAATCTGGACTGGTTTCACTTCAGTCACTCAATCTCGTATGACATGATGTAGATAATAATTCCATACAGCCAATGCAGTGCTCTTTTCCATTTAAGTTTTGCCTTATTAGAATATAAAATTATTTTTTCCTATTATTGGAAACTATTTCTCCAAGGTTAGTAGCAGCTATCTCCATTTCCTCTCCAAAACATATCTTTTTTTAAGCACCTGATGAATGTCAGAATATTTTCCAACAGTTTCTATTGAGCTGAAGCACAGGTCCCACTGTTTTCCAGCTTCTTCCAAGTGTGTTATCCCCATCCCAATTCCTCCACTCAGTGCTGTGCCTCCAAATGTCACCATAATAGATTGAATGGGTCACTTATCAGTGCATAAACCAACAATACTCAATATTCTGTGTCAGTTGGTGCCTCTTCTGCAGTATTTCCACGTAATATGAAAAAATAAATGCAAACCTCTCCATTCAGCTACAGACATCATTCCCTAAGTCACTGAGAGTATCAAGAATTCGTAAAAGGAATTTGGCACTGTTCAATCCTCTTATTAATTCAGAAACAGAAAATCCTGGCTATGAGAAAAGTTCATAAAAAGTGAGAACAACATGCTAGAGCAAGACTACCTTCACCTCATCCCTCTGCCAAGGTGCCTCCATAAAATGCCTGCAAAACTCCCAACATTCTCCACCAGGAATTTGCCACGCTTCTGGAATTTGTTTGTAACTCAACCACCTGTAAGGGACCAAAAGCACAAGCCTGGGACCTCCTGTCAGGTCTAATACCAGACCCCAAGTCACTGACTTGGTACTAGATACAAATATTACTGTCTAAATACTCTGAAAAAGCCTAATTCCTGTTTTAGATACATTTTGTATCTAAGTGTAATGGGTAAATGTAAATCCAGGATGGATGGACATGTGTCTTAAGTAGTGCCACCATCTAACCTCTGGATGGAAAATAAAAAACCTTTTGAGTTCCTAAATCAAGAAGAGCAATATTTTTTTCCCCCTTTAGTTTTATTAGCATAAAATTAAGATTTTTAAAAATAAATATATGGACATAGTTATCCTAATCCTTGGAAATCAGCTCAATATGACAAATGGATTTGAAGCCAAGCAGCGTGCTGGAACCAGTGACCTAAATATTGTCACTGAAATGCTTAAAAATCCTTCCATATCTGACTTGGAGTAAAGAAACAGGGCAATATGTCCACCAGATCTTGGTTTGGAATTCTGTAACATATGTGAAATCTATTGCAGAAAAGTGGGAAATACTTAACAGTTGGATAAACCACATTTGAAATTCATCCCAGCTAAGTTTATGCAAGAAAAAAGAGCAACAGAAACCAATGTGGTTAAGCAGAACTATAAAGAGCAATATAACGGCTAAGCAGAAGGCTTTTAAAAAATATAAACAATCTGGTACGGCCAGAAACTTGGAAAACTATATTTAAAAAGGAAGCACACATTTAGAGCCAAGCAAAGAAAACACAAATCATGAAGTAAGAGGGAATTTCAGTAGAGCAAAGAACTGAGAGCTTTGGTTTCCAATACCTAGCACTAGCAAGGAACCTGACCAATGGAAAATCAAGACTTTTAAAGCCCTCTGCTTCCAAGTTTGGAGAGAAGAAGAACTGATTAAAAAATAAATAAATTTCATATTTTGTGCTACAATGAAGAGTCAGGCAGCGAATGACAAAGGGCTTTCTCACTGCCTGATTGATGCGCTTACACCAGGCACCTTCCCATTACTTTCTCAATTCCTTCTGGGACAGGTCTGATAATTCCTCCCCACAAAACATTTCCTTCTGTGACATATCAGGCACAGACGTTGCCAAGGAGAACTGCCAGCACACCATTGCACCGAGCTGACTCTGGGGGCTGGAGCCCACGAGCTCCAGATCTTGCACTGATGAGCAACTGAGAACCTAAGATGCAATTCCAGCTGAGGAGCAGCAGGCATCTAACCCCTTGATCTGATACAGAAGAAGGTATTAAATCTTCAAGCCATGTCATAGTTAATAAGACCCAAATCAAAACTGTTTGGAAAATTGCTAATCTTTTCTTCCTGAGTTGATCTGAACTGTGTACAGTGCAAGTTTCATTTATTTAAACCTAATAATAGATACAATATCACAACCCACAACAACTAATGGCAGATTTTTTATACTTTTGTGATTTAGTCTCATGAGACAGCCCAGTCTTAAAAACAAAATTTAATGTAGCCAATGCATTATTTCTGCAAGCAAGCTCATTTTAAGGAGCAAATAGTAGTAACTTCAGTATTTCAAACCTGAGTACTGTGTAACACTCAGACATAAACACTTTCCCAAACCTTGCAATCACTCTCTAAATAGGTAACAAGTAAAAGGAGCTACAATTTTTCACAGAGAGAAGTGTGTTGGAGAGTCAAAAATAGGAGCCCATGTCTCAGTATCATACTTCACACCTTGGAAATCAAAGGGGTTCCAATGAAAAGCAAACAAAAACCAGGGCTCAAAGGGGTGGCAGCAGTGACCTGGCTGTGGAAAGGATTCAAAGCCTGGAAGCTTCAGTTCCACTGATTCAACAGTGGCTAATGAACTTTCTGGCCCAAAAGAGCCACCTGCAGAAAAGGAGGCACTGCTTGGAGCACATCTTGAGAGAACAAGCAAGACCATTATCCTTCCCCCTGCCCCAAAGTCCCATCGATTTAGGGCAGGCACAGTTCAGAGATAACTAAAGAACTCTCTCCAGGGTTTCTACTTTGACCCATTTCAACAAATTTACTGGGGGTGGGAGGGAGGCAGTGGGAGGAGAGGAGACAAGAAAGTCTTATGTTCCTAAGTGTGGGAGTCACTGGAAGCTGTCCCCAGAAAACAAACATTAAAAGCTTTCTTTCAGGCAGTACAGAAATAAAAAAACCCTAAAACTAGGAGGGTCAATCCACTACCCAGTGTAACAACAATCACCTTGGAGTGAATTTATGTTCTCTTACCTCAGGTACTTCCAGTCCCTGTTTTTCTCCCTGCTCATCCTGCCTCTGTCACCCCACGGTGACGGGGATGCACAGGACCCACCAGAGCAGAGGGAGCCTGCTGAAAACATCCCACCCTTCCCTTCCTCATTTCTGCTGCCCTGAATCCCTGTCCAGGGCCCAGCTGTGCCCACCAGGAGCTGCACCATTACTACAGGGAGGTGGGCAAACACAGCTGGAGTGAGGGGGCTGTGGAATCCCCCTTCTTGGCACCAGCCTGCAATTAGGTTGACCCCAACTAATTAGGAAACTGCAGGCTCAGAGTTTCGAGGTTGTTTTCCTTTATGGCTGACATGTCTTTGCCTACCAGATGCATTCTCTGATAATCACCCAGCAGCAAGTCTGTACCACTGACCATTTCGGCACAACAAGGCCTTTCCTCTCTAAAATAACAAGATTCAAGTCGGCCCTTCCATGCCTGAAACCTGGGAGCTGCTGGGTGGCTGCTCTTAAAAGTTGAGTCCTAAAAATTACTCACTTAAGAAAACAATTTTGGAAAGAAATTCAACTTTCTTGCCTATTTATGAAGTTTCTATCCCCTCAGCCACTTCTAACAGTTACTGGCCACTGCCCTGCCATGGGCATTTCACAACCAAAGAAGCCACCACCCTTCAGCATCCCAAATCCCCCAAAAGCTGCTCCAACAAGCAATAACTACTCCTCATCTCTGCTTCGAACCAGTATTCCCATGGTCCACATGGAAGAAGTTACAAAAACCTGTAATAACCATCTATAAGTACTGTGACATAACTATATCCCAGACTCCTATAATTCTCCCATATTTACATGTTTAATCCTTGCTGCATTTACCATAGAGCTCCTACAGTGGAGCAAGAAACACATATCACAATTTTAAGACAAAATGATTTATTTCCTGGTAGGCTTCCAGACATGGATGCAAAGCCTAAGCTGTGCCTTTGAAAGCCTTAAGCATGGCTGCAGAGATCAAAAGGACACCAGGAAGAATTTTTTCACAGAAAAGGTGGTCAGGCAGTGGAATGGGCTGCCCAGGGAGGTGGTGGAGTCCCCACCCCTGGAAAGGTTCAAGAAACAACTGGACATGGCACTCGGTGCTCTGGTTTTGTCAAGGTAGAGATCAGCCACAGGCTGGATTTGATGATCTCAGAGGTCTTTTCCAACCTTAATGGTTCTGTGATTCACCATAAACCTCATTTTACTTATTAAGAGAACCGACACAAACCACAACTTCACGTAGATTAGGAATTTTCTACCAGTAAATGCAGCATTAACCACTTCCCCTAAAGTCCTGTCTCTGTGTACTTAAGGTATTTCCCTTTATCACCAGTCCAATCAGTTCCCCAATCTACTGATAATCTGCTACTGAAAGGAGTTTTCAGAAGTTTCATTTCTGTTTTCATCCTTTCACAGGATTGCATCTGTCAGATCTATCAAAGCTCTCAATGCAGCTTTTTGCAATTTATTTCCTATTAAAGGAAAATTTCCCAGTGCCAGGATGACACCAGTGTAGAAGTGTCTGGCACAACTCTGCACACACAGAGCCTTTCTTGGGGAAATTTTACATTTCCCTGACTGCTCCATGAGGCAATCCATCCTTCAGTCTCAAACCCCATCCTTTGCACACACATCCAGAAGCCAATGTACCCATTTTATAAGTATTGCAGAAATATTTCAGAAATTATAAACTGCTTTGCAAGCTTGGTGTGTTCCTCTGGAAAAATAAAGCCATGTTCACCTGATAAAGCTCTAAATTATGACTGGGGGAGAAACCACAGAGCTGCCACTGGGAATTTTTATTAATGTCTGTTTTGTCTGTAAAAGGCCAGCGCCAGTTCTAAGCTGAAAGTGCTTAGGAAGGTAAAATGTTCTAAGGATTCTGTGAGCAGAATTTGTGTCAGCCCTGCTGTAAAGCCCCTTTCTGAAACAAGCAAAAGGAAAGGCCAGACAGTTCAACAAGAGCACAACATCTCAAGAACCACGATCCCATCTTACAACTCAACAGTGACTGCTGAACAAATAACAAAGATCAAAATACCTGTAATCTACACTCCCAGAGGAAGGAAGAAAATAGTAAAAACCCACAAGTTTTAAAACACATTTCTAAGGAAGCATTTTGCCATTTGGCAAATCGATGCAAGTACCTTTCACACACAGAATTAGTTAGAAAATTTCAATAAACACATTTTATTTCCGCATGCTGAAGTAATTTGACTCCAAGTAAGTTTTTAAACAAGCTTTAACTGGAACAAATTTAGGGCTCTATGCAATGCTTTTGGGACAGGGAGTCAACGTGTGTGGTGGCCACTGCATAGAACAAACAGAGGTGCCAATGGAGCCATTGATAAAATTATCTTAATTAGCAGGTTACTTAAAAAAAAAACCCAAAAGGAAAATGTAAATAGAAAGGGTGTTGTGGCTTTGTCTGCTCACAACAACAACAACAGTCAGTGCCACAAATGTAGGCAGAGCCTATCAAACTATCTTGCAAGAGGGGAAAGGTAAGCACTGGCTTTTCAAAAAGAGCTACAATCAGCATAAAGAAGCCACACAAATATTGATGCCAGCAACAAATGCACTGTGAGGGGAAAAGCTTGGCAGTGCCAGAGCCAAGATGATTATTCCTGTCTTTTCTTCTACACCTTGAAATCAAAACTTTTTAGAAAATGCAAAGAACTGGAGACACTCCAATGCCAAAGGCCTTGTACTGAACAAGCCTTTTCTCTCACTGAAGAAAACAATGAAACATTCATTTCAAAAGGTAGTTTTATTTCTTCCAGCATTATTTACTCCCTTTCCATCCTCCTAAAAGCCAGGTGCAGAAGGACTGCACAAGCCCCAGGGTCTCCAGCCCTGCTCACAGTGGCACCATGTGGGTGATGTGCTCTGACCTCTCCCCAGAAATAAGGCTCAGGCTTTCTTCACAGCACCCTCAATCTTCACCCCAAAACTTCTCTCCTCCCGTTCCTCAGTTCCTACCCCCAACTAATCCCTTTGTTCCCATCAGATCCACCCTCACCTCAGCCCTAAGGCAGCACCATTCACCTTGAGCACTGGGCCAGCTAAAAACCACCTGGAGGGGGGATTTTCCCAGAGCCAGCAGCACTCCCTGCTCTCTGCATCCCCCAGCCTGCTCCTTTCCCATCCTTCTCCCAAGCTGCTCTCCCACAGAAGCTCCACAGTGTGAAACCAAAGCTTCCATTACCTCACCCAAAAACCTGCAGTTTGGGCTCAATACCCAGCAGAAATTTGTCAGCAAACCCACTCCAGCAGTTACTTAACACTCTGCTGGATTTTGCATTGCAGTTCACCACACTTTGGAAGAACATCAATTTCCCAAAAAGTGAGTGTTTGCTGGGGACAGGGCTGCCTTGGTTTTGCAAACCCAGCACATCCCCAGTCTGTGGCTCCCGTCCTGCTGGGAGCTGCCTACAGCTTCACCCACTTCCCACACCATCATTTTCACACTCTTCCATATAAAGCTAAAGTTCAGACCAGTTCTTTCAATATCTACAACAGAAAAAAGCCATAAAGTAATGAGTTAATTTAAGTGTTGCTGCAGTGAGGCTTTCCAAAAGGGATGATTTCAGATGGATATAGCAAAGGGACAGGGGGAAGCACCGAGGGCTGCTCCAGCTTGGAGCAATCTGCTCAGCCACCATCCACTGGCTGTGGTGTAAAATCACAATACAACTCTGGGAACACCTGCTCAACTGCCCTGTGCTGGCTTTCTACAAATAAAATTAAGTTCATCACGTACATGCTGGTTAATCACTGTGAAAGAAACAAAAAAATGCCTCAGCTTACTATTTGTGACTGTGGGGATGGTGGGGATTCAAACTGCATCTTCTGCCAAATAAAATAAATTATGGGAAACCAAAGGAAACTCACTGCTGCTTGCACAGCCCTTGCCTGGGCAAGACCCAGTGTAAAGTCCATCTGCTTGCCCTCCCATCTTGGTCAAAGGCTGATAAAGGGCAAAGCCAGTGGCCATCCTGACCACAGCTCTGAGCTCAGCACAGCAGGCAATTGCCCCATGGGTGAAGCGGCCACAGAGAACATAAAAACCAGCCTGGAGCTCATGGCAGGCTGGGACAGCATCCATGACCCATCACACATGGTCACAGTGTTCCTGAGCCCAGCAAAGCAGACAGGAGATGCACAGGACCATGATCCACAAGTGAAACTTTTACTGGGCGATTTTAAAAAGAGTTTTGGCCCTTAGATTGGAAAAAATGTATAAAATAAAAGGCAATTAACTACAATTAAGTACAAACTACTGAATTCACTGCTCTTGCCATTTGTCTGAAGCCCAAATGCAGCAGCCTGTGCTCAGGTGGAAGGGGATCACGCTGCCATTTTGTCATAACACACCTTTAGCAAATGTCTTACTTCCAAGAAAGATCCGATTCATGAGCTACATTAAATAATTCTTTTGACCACAGATCAAAGTAAGACGTAGTCTTAAAAGAGTGGTTTAAATATCAGAAAGTTCAACTCTTTAACTAAGCTCTGTTACATCATTTAAAGTATTGAGTTACTCCTGTTTCCAGCCTAAGCTGTGCTGGTAAATGAAGCATGACCAGGCTTTAAGCAAAGCACGTCCTGTAACACAGACCAGGATTTATAACTTGCTATACAGGTTGCCAGCAATAAATCAATAATATGCACACACACACACAGGTGTGTTTCAGTGTGAGTTCTGGGAACTTGCTGTTTGGGAAAAAAAAACAACCTCAAGCTTTTTTGTTTTTATTCTAAACAAAAACTAACTCGTTGCTCAGCTTTTAGTCAGCTTCTCCCAACTCATAACTACGCTGTCTTCTAGAACAAAAATTCACTATTTTTATTTGATGAAATGTGTTATTAATTCTAATTTTTTTTAACAAGGTTAACCATTACAGACTGAGTCCATCCCAGCCACCACTCAATAATCCTCCAGTCTACAAATGCAATTTCCAATCTCAAAGCTACTTCAGCTGTTTCCTAACACTGGGATATAAAATATTTACCAACAAAAGTATAAATACACATTGAAAAAGCAACCTAAAAATAGTTTGAAAACCACATTTCAACAAAGTAATTCCTTCAGGGATGGGAAAAAATTACCAAGGACTTGAACTAATCACCTCGTGTTTTGCTCCCTTCTCATGTTTTTGGGCATTGCAGAAATGGGATAATGGATGAATAAACTATCCTGCCATGACAAATACGGTTTGGAAAGATGAGGCTAGGCATAACTTCGACTTTTTTGTTGTTATAAGTTTAAAATCCTAAACCACAGGCATGAGCACTAGGGAAACCTATAAAATATATAATGGAAGTGCTGTCCAGTGGTCTCCTTCTAGCAGGCTAAATTTTACCTCCCCTTTTACTGCTGATCCAAGGACACATTGAAATTCTGACTTTTTCCATCACTGGAGGTCTTGGCTCCTTGTGGAAGAGCAGCCCCACGGAGCAGTGGGCACAGGACAGGGACACAGAGGAAGCTGGATGGGGACCTTGTGTTAAGAAATCAGTAATAACAAAAACAAGATCAGAAGAAAATTACTGGCAAATGAAATTGCTGTTTGATAAACAATTTAATCAGGAAGAGAATTTGGCAGAGGGTTTCCAGGGAACGGTCCTTGACTCCTGACTAACATGCTTCCTCCCTTGGTCTGAGTTTGTTGACTTTCTGGGCATTGCTGTAAGGTTTAGGCAGTTTCCCATGATGGGAAAAATACAGCTTTTTTTTGAGAAGTTGCCTGTGAATGCAATTGGTGGATGTTTTATAAAAAATTATAGATATAAATAGGAAACAAGAAAGCAACAATTTCTTTATTTAGGCTTTTCCTATTACTAAAAAGTCCCATGTAGGCATCTTAGTATCCTTTCTGATCTAAATGCCAAACACTGACTCAGTTTGGCATGACAACACAAGATGAGAAATGTCTATCTGGCATTTAATGCCAAGAGCAAACGTGACATATTTTGGACAATTAAAGAGAAGACTAGATTTTGAAGCCTTTCAGAGATTTTTTTTACAGGTTTTTTATCTTTAATCTGGATGATTGCAGTCCAGCATAAATAGATACCAACAGAACTGAAATCAAGAGGCAGAGGCGGTGGAATGCAGAATGCCTTTTCTAGGTGTTTCCCAACAACATATTGCAGTACTTAGTTAAGCTCATTTTCTGTGACATGAAAAGGAAAATAGCAGAATTGACTCATGAAGTAAAATTAGCTGATGTACAGTCACAAGGAAGCTGGACTGGAGATGACAGCAGCCAGAACTGCATTTAACAGAAACTAACATACTTCATGCTAATAATGGTGCTGGTTCTGAGCCACAGGGACTATTC
Source organism: Anthoscopus minutus (assembly GCA_013399455.1). Taxonomy (NCBI): domain Eukaryota; kingdom Metazoa; phylum Chordata; class Aves; order Passeriformes; family Paridae; genus Anthoscopus; species Anthoscopus minutus. Next base: position 419,336 of record VWYI01027979.1, read on the forward strand.
TTTGTATTTTTAACATGGACTGACTGTTTTTAAACCAAGATTTCTAATAGCATACTCTAAACTGTAGATCAGGAAATATCTAAAGACCTTCCAGAAGTGATATATTAAGAAAGGCATTTATAAAATAGTTTTTTAACACTGCAAATCGGGCATTTCCAATCAGGAGATGCCTCCAAGAAGGCACCAAGCCATGGACAGCCAATATCTACTTGCTCCATGATCACAACTAAGGTAGACAGGACAGCTAAAACACTTTTTTTAACCAGAAAAAAATATGTTTGATGATAATTTACAGAATTCCTCCACTGTTCACTGTAACAAATCACCCTAGAATGAAAACAACAGATTTAGCTGCAGTGGCACTGTCAACCTTGCTATGATACACTGGCACTAAAAAGTCCTTAATTTTGGCTATCAAATACAATTTCAATTTCTTGCACTTTAGGGCAGTAAAAACAATTCTGTAAGACTCTGTGTTTACAATCCCCGCAGTAAAGAATGCAGCTGTCTCAATCAGTGCTGATTGTCTGTTAATTAGCTCCGTTTTACAAGCTGATGGAACAGATTACTCCATTCCCTCCCCATGCTCAGAAAGAAACTACAAATACAGTTATCTCCAATACAGTAATTTTTGCTTCCCGACAGTTTGGGGAGGTAGCTGATGTACCAGGGACACAAGTGATCTCGTTACCAAGAAATCATTTATGTTTGTGTCTTTGCCAGGCACTCTGTCACACAGTGATTTTCAGTCCATGTATAAATACACACACATCTCCCTCTCCTGTATGAAAGCTGAAATAAAGAGCACCACTTTCTGATAAAATGGAAATACCTCCCTTCTCTTTTGTTGTGGCTGAAACCAAGTAGATGATTTTCAAGGTGCCTTCCAAGCCAACTGTTTTATGATTCTAGGATTATCAGAGTCCTTTAGGAACAAAAGTCAGGTCCTCACAAACAATTTCCCATCTATTTAATCAGAAACACATTCTTGACCCCAAACCAACACTGATTTTTGTGACCTAGAGCAGCAAACTGCAGGGTTTTTAGTGAAGAGCCCGAAGTTGCTGTTGCCATTCTCCATCCCTCTGTGCTTTTTCAGCAAACCACAAATAAATAGCTGGATTACCTCTGAGCTACCCTCTCACATTCACTGCCTCTAGTATCTCCATCCTTTATCTAGACACTCTTGAAGAGAAGCCAAATTTTAGCTTTCATATATGCAGACAAGAGGTTGGACACCCTCACCCAAATGCCAGCAAACACTTCTGCTGAGAAAACTGATGGAACATTATAAAGCCCCAGGCCTGACAATATGAAACTGATCCAAAAATGCCTTTTTTGAGATGACACAAGATGCTACACATTGTATCAAACAATAGAGATTTCACTTTGAAACTGATTTTCTTTCTTGCTCAGTTCAGATCCTTAATGAATAGGAAAAAATGAAGAAATGATGTAGCTAAAGAGCATCTATGTTTTTAAAAGAAAACTCATTTCTGGGTGTACATGCAGCTACTAAGCTTATTGCAAAAGCAGCAAGTGAACAAATATGAAATTCCACAAAACCATGGAATTAGGAGACCACCAGAGCTGAGTTTTGGAAGTGTATCTGGGTGATAAGTACAAAGGATAATATAAATAAAACAGTAATTTTTTCTACACAAAGACATCTGTAGACATCTGCTCTGACAGCAGCATCCCAGAGAGCCTAAAAATCTCTTAAGGAGTTTCAGATTTCAGCACACAAAAAATGTGAGAGTTTAATTTTTGCATTATGGACAGGCACCCAAAGCAGATGACCGAGAACACCTCACAGAAAATTCTCTGGATCCACAGAACCAGCACTGGGGGAAGAGCAAGATTGAAATGCAGTGGTCACTTCAGGTTAGAGATGTAAACCTGGACAATGAGGGAACCAAGACCAACAACCACCAGCTTAGGCCTCAGTATTTCCTTAGCTATTGTTTTTCACTCAAGTTTAGTTAAATCGTATTTCTCCACCCTATAAGCACTTCTTTCACAACACCTAGCAAGATGATATTTAGAATATGATCGTGGCTTCCCAAAATTCTTCTGCAGACCAAAATAAAAATGGAGAGGAAGGGGTGTATTAGGTTTTGTTAGGAAGTTGGTTGGTTGTGAATTTTCTAAATAAAGGTTTTATTCTGATACTTTATTGGTATGTTTTGTTGTCTGTCCCATTCTGAGAGCTGCCTTACCCACTCAGACCTGAGGACACCTGGCTGGCTTTGCCTCTGAACACCAAACAAAACACCTTTGCTGAACATGCAGCATCAAGTGCTGCATTTCCATCCCTGACTTCTACTGCTACTCCAACACTTCCTTGGCTTTCATGTGCCAGGGCACAGACAGTTACAGCCCTGGGAAGTTTCACCAGAGCTCCTCTTGAACTGCTGCCATCCCCTTGGCTGCCCAGCGTTGCAACATCCCACTTGCATCCCATCTCTTCCCACATGGGGAGGAGGCAGAGGTGTGAGAACACCAGGGACCAGGGCTTGGGGCTCCAGGGGAATCTGGCCAGGCAGCCACAGGAATGTTAGATTCCTGCTAGAAAACAGCAATGTGGGAAGGGATAGCTGGCTGCTGTTTGAGGAGCCCTCAGTGCTATTCTGCACATCATCTTTGGGTGTGTGAGTTACCTGACTGCAAATCAATCTTTAATCTTGGTGCTGCATGTGCAGAGATCCACCTGCAGATGAAAAATCCCCAAAGGACTTGCCAGCCTTTCCTTGATCTCCCTGAGCACTCAGCAGGACACTGTTTGGGGTTGAACTGGCTCAGGTTTGCTGTGGGATGGACCCTGAAATGCTGGGAAATGTTTGGGAAGAAGCAAAGTGTGTTACCTCAGTTACTTCTCCAGGGCACCACCATTACAGAAGCTACAAGGCAAAACAACCACCTACACACACTTTCCTATTTTTGTGTAAAGCCTCACTTGATCTGCTGCTCTATCCTCCATGCTTTGTATTTGGCACATTTCTAGGCAGACAGATTATGTGCTAGAAAATTGTCCATGATAAAAGGGGAGAGGGTGAGGTTGGGAATTCTGCTTTCAAAGCAGCACAGTTTCTTCTGTGTCTCTGCCCAGACAATAACAAAGATAGCAAAAATCACCAACAATTAGATGAGAAATAGACTCCTCCTTACCCATCTATCCACAGCAGCCCCACACTGCCAGTCCTGCTCCCCCATTACCACGAGCAGAGGGTATTTAGAGAAATGATGCAAAATGCCTTTCCTTCTTTTGACACTCCTGCAGCGTGCCCTAATCTTGTGCTTTAATCCAGTCCTTTGTGGGCAAGGAATAAAGCTACTGCTGCATTTTTATACTGACTACGCACATCAGTCAAAAAAACCAAATATACAAAGTGCTCTAAATAATCAGCCAAAACAGAATGAGAAAATTACACATTACTTCTGTCATTACATGCTCTCCTTTACCATATGTCTAAGGTAAGCATAATGCCACCTGCATAATGGATTCAGCCCTGGAGTAAGGCTGGACTGCCGAGGCTGGTGAACCTGAGGTAACACTCCATCACTTATTTACTGCATCTCTAAAGCATTTCAGATTCTAAGCTGAATATATATTTCACACAGTACCAAAACTTTTAAATATCCACAGGAAGATTTCATTTTTATAGGCAATAAACATTAAATCTAAAGGACTGGAACATAAAAAGTGTTTTAATACCATATAAATCACCTTTCCCTAGACAGAATAAATCTCTGAAGGTTTTAAGGACTGCAATATAAATTTTTATGGCAAATTATCTACATAGGAATTACTTGCACGAGATGCACTTTCACTTCTCCCTCTCATTTGCATAGTGCTGACAATCTTTTCAATCAAAACGTTCAATCCAATTTGGGAAGTCCAGAACACAATGTGCAGCAATGCTGGGCTGAATGCTGGCTGCTTGGTTCCTCCTCCTCTTCATCAGGAGTTTTCCAGCTGCTGCTGTCAAATACAGAGGCTGCCTTTGCACAGGTAACGACCCCAATATGTAAAAATCAAGGCTGAGATGAGTGGCTACATCCTTGTGCAAAGCATTTGTTGACTTTACTAACACAGGAGCCTTCTACAAGGCCTGGCAAGTCAGAGCTCGTGTCATGCTGCAAGCAACACTCTGCTTTAGCAGAGTGACACAGTCTGAACTGGGGAGGAACAGCCAAAACCATTCTTTGGGATGCTCAGAAGGGGCATTTCCATTGCAAAGTTGGTACAGCACTGAGAGGTCATGATGGGGGAACTTCATCTATGGGGAGCCCCAGTGCTCTGCTGGGACAAAGGCACAGCATGGGTGACAGGCCCTTCTCAGGCAGGACATCACACTGGAGATTCCTCCCATCCTGTGCCCAAAAGGGCAGCATCTGTCCTCTGGATGCCTCCAGAGGAGCCCAAAACTAAGGAGATGACACCTTCAGTCAGGTTTCACAGCTCTGAGTTCCAGCTAACCAGTTAATAACCACAGAAGGCGAGAGGCTGAGTGGTTTTCCTGGTCAAACAATAAGAGCTCGCTCCCCAGAGCTTCTGCCCCAGCCTGCTGGCTCAAACACTTCCTCAGGACTGAAGCACAAACATGCACAAGATGTGCAATTCCTGAGTCTCCCATCCCCAAAGGTCAGGCTCCCTAGAGGTGTGGTGTGCCACTGTTACCAAAAATACTCTGCTTTATTCACCGTTTCATTACAGCAAAAAATGTGCTGACAAGGGCTCTCACAGAAAGGGCCAGAACCAGTTCTTGGAAAAGCTCCTGTTGCCTTGGAGTCAGGTCTGAAACGTGCCCAGGACTTCACCAAATCCTCCCCTCGGGGAAAATCAGGGTACATACAAAGTTAAAGCACCTGAAGAACAGCAAAGTCACAAGGGGGAAAAAAAACCACACCAAAAAAAAAAAAAAAAAAAGGAAGGAAAAAAAAGTAGGAAGTTTGCAAAGAGAGCTAAGAATAGCACAGCTTTATTTTCAATGTATATTTCCCTTAGAAAGTATTTTCAGGACTTCTGTCCTACCAATCAAATTAAGATAACAGAGCAGAGGAAGAAACACAAGTCGGTCCCCAGACAGTTTCCTATGCTTCAAAGGTATTTATTTAATAAGTACCATGTATGGATAAAATGAGATCATCAGCCCAGTCATAAGATGGTTCTCCACATTTTTAATGAAGCCCTGCAGTGTGTGATTTACAGAGGGAAGGTTGGTGCAGGCTGACTGCAGGAAGAAGGGGGTGTGGGATTTCTGCTCCAGGAGAGGAGGGAAGAGACCACTGAAATGCATGAAAGTCAGGGACTTGCAAAAGACAAAATGACAGGGTCATTTCCAAGACAGAGTTTTGGCCAATGAAATGAGGCATTTGCTTTCTATCTGATGAAGGAGTGAAGTGACATAAAGCTTTCTTCTATATGATTTCACAAGCTTTTATTACTTTCCTGAATTATCTTTGAATCTAGAGGATGGAATATTATTTTCTTTTGCGATATCAAGTTGTTGCTAGCCTTCCCACTTGTACAATCCACAAAACCTATTAACATTTTCAGTAATTAATGCTAATACTTGAGAAAAAAAGCCATTGTGTTAAGAAATGCTTTAACAAGATCAAGAAAGAAAACAAGTGCTTCTCAGACTGTACATAATTTATTTTGCTACATAATTATTTTTTTCCACAAAAAACCAAGCAGGGACCACGTATCACTGTGTTCAGCATTCATGTTCTTTGTTCTTTTTTCTCTCTTTCCCCACAAGTGCAAATTTTACAAAAACATTTATTTTCTTCACCACAGAGAACTAAACACTTAACACAGACCAGTTCCTCTCCAAACTTCCCTTTTAGGGGCAGGGTTAAAAAGCAGGGAAAAGAGCTTTTGGGCTTTTCTCTGCCCATACTCTCAAACAGTTTGATAGACAGATTTTTCTCTTTAATACTTTGAATCCTAGACCTAATTTATTTAATGGAGGCCCTGCAAGGATGAGTTTCAAATGCTCCAGGAGGCTCACAGGGATGCAGCTTTGCCAGGGGGATCTCCAGGCTGGCTCACCTGGCTCTCCAAACAGTGGAAGGGCCCTTGGATGAGATCAGCACACAGGAACAAGAACCAGGACTTCACTTTCAGTCAGGCTGATGAACTTAATCATACTGGAACCAAGACATACCGAACTGGAAAGTCTGACTCAAGTTGTGGCTGCTTTCCCAACCAGATCATGAAAGAATATTCAGCCCTAAACTTAGAGCAGCTCAACTATGTATTTTATAGGATATTTATCTATGAATCAGCAGATCAGAGACTTGAAGGCCAGACATTCTTCCCACTCCAGCCTTTAGTCATTTGGTCAGGAGAGCCAAGAAAGAACATGCTGAAGAAGTTTATACCAGTTCTTTTCAGATGAAAAAAAATGGAGGGTTAAAAAAAATTGAATAAATAAGGAAATCAGCAAGCCCGAAGCTAGCAAATAGAGAAATTCCAACAGGAAGAAGCAGGGATCTGGAATGCCAAGGCAAACCACACTCACTGCTTTGGGGTGGGGTGGAGGACATCTCTAAAACAACTACCTTTGAAGTAGGTTGAGCTCACTGTCAGGCCCCTGGCTAAAGCACACAACCAAAAGGCAAGTAAATTCCTTGGAAAATGAATAATTTTCAATATGAACTGAAAGCTGAACAAAGATTGGGTACATGGGATCAGAAGGGGCCCTTCAAGCCCACAGAATTCACAAGAATTGCAGAACACAAGCTGTACCTGACAGATTTGATTCTTCCTTCTGCCTCTCTCCTCACATAAATTCACTCCATTCCTTCACCATAGCAAGGGTTTTCTACCCAGAAAAACCTCCCAGCAGAAATAAAAAATAAAATCCACAGACCACTGTACATCCTGCTATAATTTGGCAACAGAAGGTGGCACAGACTGCTCAGCATTTTGGGAAGTAAGTTGTTTCTGTCCACTAAAGTATGACTTTGGAGTTGTAAGTTAGAGTCATTTGAACTTAAACATTGCTGAAAATTAATGCAAACCTAAGCCTGCCCACAGGCACCCCCAGGAGATGGGAACTGGCTCCTGAGTTTGCTTGAAGCAAGGCAGCTCTGAGTATGGATGGGGGATTAGTGGGACCAGGGCTGGGGCTGGCTTTGCTCCCCATGGCTCTGTGCAAAGGCTGTGCTCAGAGTCCCCAGCAAGCACCACAACTGCAGTGTGGCTCCCAGACTGGGCAGCTTGGGCACAGAAGGACAGGGCAGAACTTCAACACTGGCACTTTTCTTAGTTCCTTACACTAAAATAATGTGGGTGCTTGTGGGAAACTGCAATCCAAAGCCTAAACCACAAGGCCTTTCTGGATGGTGCTGACAAGACCAGAGCATCTGCTGTCATGTTTAATGAGCTCCCCCAAAGCTACATGCAAACCTCATCTGTAAAACAATTTTTTTTTCCTTCTGGGTCAGTTCTGCAGTTGACTTTTCCACAGATGTCCCTAAGGAATGCCTCAGCTGCAAAGCAGGAGGAATGGAGATGTATGGCATAAACATGAATGAGCTGGGAGAGGACTCAGCTGCTCTGAACTTCAAACATGTTGCCCCATGGAAAGGATGAAATTTTTAATTCCAATCCCACCTCAGAAAAAAAGGTTTGCAGTGGCATCAAGACCCAGACAGGATACCCAGTGATTTCTGGGCAACTCACATCTGCTCAGCCATATGATCAAACTCCATTATTCCTCTTTAAATACATGCAGTAACTTTTCCCCAAGCAGAAGTTCTCCCACATGCAGCAGCCAGAAGGTAACATCCTCTGGTTCTAAAGAACAGCCCAGATGCTTCATCCCTCCCTATACACCATGGAACACCTCAGACTTCACAGACCCAGCAAAAACAACCTCAAGTCTCCCTGGCATAGGTATGTCTTTTAGATATAACATGAGGATTAAAAGTTCTTGCTAAGATTCAGGGCGTGCTGCTCAGCACTTTTAAAGTACATATTATCATCTAAAGAAAACCCTATTTCTGTGTGAGTAATGACACACTCTGCCCTTGGACACCTTCCAGTGCTGGGCTGGGGCTGAGTGCTCAGCCAGGGCTCTGAGGATGAGCTCCTGGCCAGGCTCAACCCTAGATGGCACTGCTTATCACTGCTTGGCACGCTCCTGGCCGGCTGTGCCGTGCCAAACAACACACTCAGCACGCCCAGATTCTGCACAAAGGTACCCAGGGACACCTCAGCACCTGCAGGGCTCCTGTCCTGGGCACAGGGACACAGCAGCAGCCCCAGTGCAGGGACACGGTGCCACTGACACATCCCAGAGCTGCCAGCAGCCTCTGCCTGGGGACATCCACAGCTCAGCCCACCAGAGACCAGTGGGGAGAGCTGCTCCTGGAGAGCAGTTTGAAACTTGCCTTTAGGACAAATATCAAAGGGGATGGATTTTCTAGAAAGTCCATAAATAAACTCCCAAATTATTTCTTAAATAATCCACTGCAAAAAATTACCATCATGAAATATAAGGACTCTGATATTACAGATACCCCAATGCTGCTCTGTTCTGTACAGCAGAAGATGCTGGAGCAAAATTATTTTAATTATTTTTACTCAAATACACGCCAGAATTATCCTATCTACACCACTGTGAAAAGTTAAAACTAGATTTGATCATGGCTATTTTCAGAACACCCCATGACTGGCTGGTACTTTTCAGGTAACAGAGTTATAGTCTCCATACTAATCCTTACTCCTCCCTCCTTTTCCTTTTTTAAATAGTTGCTCACTTTTCCACAGAAGCAAAGAATTTTGTCATTTCAAGACAGACTCTGGGGCTCTCATTATTTTCTGCAGAAAACTCTGAAGTAGGAATAAACAAATCCTCTCCTGCTGCTGCCCCAGCTGACAGCACAGGGCTCTGCCCTCCAATTTGGGAAAGTCCCCTCGTCCCTGGGTGTGCAGCACCAACAGCACTGGGCACCACTGGAGGAAAAAGGGAATTTGTTGTTCCACCATTACATGCAAAAATTGAGAAAAGGAGCTTACAGTGATGCTTTTTATAACCTGTGATGTTGTTAAACTGTCAGAGATTATTATAATTTCAGCTAGATTTGATAATAGTTTTGACACAGAAACACAGGTACTTTTTTGTTTTCGGGAGATTTGAAATGACAAATCAACCCACTGTCAGCTCATGGTCTTGCCTCTCTACTCTGATTTATCTACTTATTTCTACTGTCAGCAAGCCAAGCACTGGGGAACAATATCTGTAAGGGTCACCCTGAAAACAGGGGGGACTGGGACTTGCTGGAAATCAAGTCAGGGATGCTCAGTGCTTCCTTCACATGTTCATCACCCATCCTTCCCTCTGCACTTCAACATTACGCTTCAGCAAAGGGGTTTTGTTACCAGCAAAGAAATCTGGTAAGGAAAAAAGAGTTTATTCCACTCTGGTTCAATGTTAGCACCAAGATGCTGACAGCAGACTCTGTTTTAAGTGCCAAATTTGAGTGACGATTCCCAGTTTTAATTTGCACAAAGTCCTTTTAAGATTCCCCATCTCCAGACACGCTAAAGGTGGCCATCAAGTAGTTGAAACAGTCTCAGATATGGCAGGGAAATATTCCAGAGATTGGCAACTGACAGCGCTGCTTAAGAACTGAAGTTGGAGAATTAAGGTGAAGTTTTAAGGAGCTGATTTCCATTCTTCTCCATAAAAAAGTGGATTGAGTTAAATTGCTTCCAGAGAGCAGGGTGCATTCACAACCAAGTCAATATCCCTCTTCCTCAGAAAAACTAATTAAAAGATGAATTGGCACTACAGAGCTCTGGGGAGAGGTTTAATGATCAAACTTAAAATATCTGGTTAAAGGAGATACTCTGTTTGCAGAAAGATCCCAGGGTTTCTTGGGTTTTATTTTTTTTAAGAGTCTCACACCTACATTAAAACATAACATGATCTCCCTTCATAATTAACACTGGAGTGACTAAGTCAGAATTCACTCAGTCCAAAGCAGGCACTGTTTTTTAAACCCTGTTTACAAGAAAGGTCACTAGGATTTATCTGGCTAGATGATTGCCCAAGTGACCCATATCCTTACACCACCATGTAGCAACCCATGTCCAAATATAAATGGAAAGTATGAAACAATGTGGGGCATCTCCTACTGCTTGTGTCTAAATCAAGAAATACAGTAAAGTCAAGCAACAAAGGACAAGCTTTTCATTTGACTAGAGCACAGACAAAAGAAAGCATCTTTAAACCAAATGAAAAAAATGGCACTAGATACACATCACCTAGCAGGAAATCCTGCCAGATAGCATCTGCTATACAAAACTGGGATTTTTCACTGCAACGACATCATTTGCATAGGTTGTCTTAAAAAAAGAAGATCTTTGAAGAAAAATAATGCCATCCTACTTGGCCTAGTGCACTGCACATTGCAGGGCAAAGAAAAAAAGGATTGCTCTGACAATTAAAAAAAAAAGTTTGTTGGTTTGGGTTTTTTTTTTATCCTTAATGCTTTATATTTCAGTGTAAGAACGTGCTCAGTTTAACTACAAAGATAAGGAGAAGTTGAGAAACCTGTTTACATTTTTGCCTTTGCACAACCCTGTGCATGAGCAGCCCAGCAATAGTAACGAAAGTAACTCGTCACAAACAGCTCGAGCCTGCCAGCAACGAAAATTAATGGGAAGGCCAGGATTTTCTTTTGATGTTGGAAAGACTCCAGTAAAAACTGGTTTGTACATGGGAACATGGTGTCAGACTAGAAGAGAATCAGCTTGTCTGACTTGTGGTTTTCTTGACAACATTCATCTTCTCTTGGCCTGATAGAGAGCAATTAGTGCTTGTCAGTTGAATCATGTGTTATTAAGATCATTCAGGCATTTTTTAATTATGATTACCTAAACAGACAGCAAAAGAAATTCTCAAGCAACTCTAACAATCCACTTCCTCTTCAAATGTTTCCAAGTCTTTTCTTCTTTAATGTTTTAGAGGATGGTGGTGGATTTTACCTGCAAAGACTTATCTTTTCCATTTTAAATCCATTTTTTAAAAAAGGCATTGTAGCCTAAAATCTGTGCATTAGCACTTTACCAGATGCTCTGAGTAATGATTTTTATTATTATTACTTTTTCAGTTAAAAAGTAGATCTGTTTTCTCTCAACCCAGTAAACTGCTCTGTATGTCAAGACTTCTTTTAGAACACCTAAAACAATGCTGAATATATAGATTATTAGATTATAAAGACACAGCATTCCTAATACATACTTCTTTCTTTCACCATCGCAGATTTCCACTCAGGATATGAACAGTGTCAGGAATGACATCATTCTTGGGTGGTGTTTTAAACTCCTCCCCAAATAAAATGGTTCCTTATCACTGACTTGGACAGTAAAGAAAGCTAAAAGCAAGACAAGACTAGACATAAAGTTTCTAGTTATTTAAATTCCAGATATCAGAGTAATTGGATTTTATAGACTTTGCACAGATGAGATCAGGACAGCTTCAGTCCTAGGTTTGAGCTTAGAACACCACTTTCAGAGCAAACACTATTGTTCCTTCCCTTTTTGGCATTTCTCCCTTCTCTTAATCAGGGGGATTTTTTGAGTTCCTAAATTAACATTTCCTTTTTTTTTTTTTTCCCTTGCTTGCTGCAAGCCTTGGCCCCCAGATCCCAAGCTCTTCTTGCTGTACCATCTGCTCCTGCACGAGGCCAGCCAAGGGCCTGCACAGCATCATTTGGGAATTGGGAAATGAAGGTCCCAGTTCAGTGAAAACTCCAATATCCCTGTGAGCACTGCTTGGTGCTCTGGTGAGCTGTGCATTTCCTCTGCACAAGAAGCTGTGTTAAAAGCAACACACATTTCCAAACAAACAGGGTAAATATTTAGTGTGCACCTTGATTTTAATAGGCATCAAAATCCTGCTCCTAAAATGAATGATATTCAAGTATCTATTACCAATTCCCAGGAGTACATCTAATGAAGGATCCTTGAGGATTTTTCTTTTTGGAAAGATTCTTCACATTTGTTTGCAGCAACAGCAGGAAAGCAGAACAGGCACAAGATGACTCTGCCTGCATCAACACCATATTTAATACTGTATTTAGGGGGGTAACATATAGGGAATAGCCAATATTTTGGGAAGAAAACAGACGATAACAGCCAATTTCCTGGAGTGGAACAGATGCAAGTTAATGGCACATATTCTAATAAACACCTAAAAGTTTATTAAAATGGCAACTGGGCTGATGAAGGATGAAGGGACTACTCTGCACATGCAGAAAAAAAAAACCAAACCCAAATTCTTAGGATTATTTTAATTAAATTTTGGTTCTCTTATGAACCCTGGCTCCAGTATATTACGTGTCTCATTCTTCCACTGGGGAGAATCTTAGGCTTAGGCTAGTTCTGAGGGACTGTGGAGAAAAAAGGAAATTACTCATTTTTGGCTCAGCTCAGAGCAGACCATTATTTGCAGGTTTATGAACTATTATGGAAATATAAAGGCTGAAAAAGGTAATGCTGACCAAACCACTTAAATCTCCAAGTACTATTGCTGATCCCTGGGAAAGCAGATAGAGGACTAAAGCAACATCCAAGACTGCCATCATCTTGGTTTCTGTTTGCTGGCCAAGTTTATAAAAAAATCAGCATTCTGCTTCCTAAATTAAAAATCTGAGTGAACGCTTTTGCTGCAACAGCTGATCATTATCCACAGTAACTACCATCATCAACATCAGATTGGATATATTCAAGGCATAGTTAAATAGGTCTGAAAAAACTAGAAATGAGAAGAAACAGGAGTTTTTACCTTGGATTCAGCATCCCTTAGTAACAGGCTATTCTGAGGAACCTGATGTCCCCATTTCATTACTCAGCCTGTGCCTACCTTTAATAACTTCTCCTACTCATGGGTGATATAGTATTTTTATACAAGGTTTGTCTTTTGCATAGACTTGAAATATTTATATGTTTAAAAAAAAAAACAACATAGGAATAGAATTTTCCTGCAAGATGCTGCTTTATGGTTTAAATAATTTAGGCCTATGATAACTACACCTAGAAGCGGTGCACACATGAAAGTTACAAAATTATTTTTTTATTTAGGAAGAGACTACTCTTGGAATGACACCTTCTACCAAAGCCATCAAAAAACATGTATTCAGGATACTCAAGTCACTTAAATTCTTATTTCTAGAACCAAGGATAACATTAAATATGAACAGCAAGACAACAATTTAGCTGCTGCAGGGAGTTTCTGGATCAAAATGTCTTGTAATTTTTGGTTAAGATCTTTTTGCTCCCTGCAAAAAGGATGCTAAATGACAAAGAAACACGCTCCCATCATTTAAATACTGTGCTTGGCAGACAAACACACACACGAGGCTCTTACTCAGTGCTGCCAAACCTATTTTGAGTCAAAACCTCAAGCTCTCTGCAATGCTGTCCAGTAATGCCACCTTTAAGCAAACTGGTTCTTAATACAGTGGTGGGGTTTGATTGGAAGATTAAATTCCTCCCCTTGCCTTTTCCTGTAAATATTCACTCCCTTTGGCTACCAGTAAAGCACTTGAGCAAACCAGTCCTTGTTGAAACAAATTACATTGCTGAGAAATTCTTCATTTACAAGATATAAAGAACAGTGGCTGATGTTACCACCCCCAATGCTAAACCCAACTCACCTTCTAAACCAGGCTTTAAAAAATACTTTAACTCCCTGCTCAAAACTATTTCTGTTCTCCAGAAAATTGCCAAAAATTTTCTGTCATCCCTCCATTAGGTTCTCCCAATCTTTCTTACAGAAATTACCAAAAGGATGTCAAATATACAACTGTGAACCCTACAGTCTATAATTGTCCTACTTTTCCTGTTCATTAGGCACTTTTAGCTAGTTGTTTAGTATGTTATTCATTCTTGTCCTCCTCCTGCTGCTGCTGCAGATAATCCAGTGATGTTGATATAATCCACAAATACCATCAGTCACATCAGTTTGTGCTGCTGCCTTGAATGCTGCAGCAGAACTCTCCAGGATGCCACTTAGATTAGCCCACGAGGTTCAGGAGATGGCTCAAGGGCAGCCACCTTGCTGCTCATTTGGGGGGGGTCAGCCCCAAACCCCACTCACAGGTTCTGCCCCTTCAGCAGCCTCGCTCCCAGGGGATCTGAGCACACCCCTTTGCCAGCAGAGGAAAACACTCACTTTGGATTATTGTATGCACACAAATTAATCCCATAAGAACACACCCAAGTCAGAATATCTGTAATAAAGTGCACTCTAAGAACAATGGTGTTCATTTGATACCATGTGCTGATTTATCTGCAACAGCGCAGGACCTTAGAGTACAGCGGAATATTTTCATTTACAAGTGGAACATGGCACCCCAAAGCCTCCAGCACTATTTCTATGATTCTCACTGGATTCATGGGGCAGCAATGTGTTCCTAAGGTAGCAACCAAGCCCCAAAAAAGTGAGGTAAGCAGAGATAACGGAAAAAGATAAGAGACATTCTTCTCCTCTGAGTTTACACTCGCAGGAGCGGCAGCACATGCACAGTTCCCTGCCTTGAAACTCCTCTGCACCACAACAGTGGAGAGAACTGCTTTTAAGAAAATGTAATTACAAGACCACAGAGAACAAAAGAACTGACTAGAAGGCAAAATTCTTAACGCTGGTGATGTCTGTGCTCATTGTGTGAAGCAGAGTTGGGCTCTGGGGTCAGGACAGGCATTGGAGAGAACTGAGGGTGAAGGAAAAGCTTCACTGATGTTGCCATAAATGCCACCCTGCATAAACATGCAAAAGCATCTGCTGATCCCAGGTTGATTCCAAAAGATATTAAATTATTCAAAATTTTTAGCAGTCATTTGTTACATACTTTACTATTTTAAATATTTTCAGTTATTTTAAAATGAGTGTTTTCTGAGCGTCCAGACACATCTTTCTCAATTATCTATAGGATTCACTAGAAAAGCACAATTATTCAAGCATTCCTCGGGAATTTTAAAGTATAGATTCACAGAAAAAGAGAAATTTATACAAGTAAACTTCTGAGAAAGTACTGAAATAGATTTGGGGGTTTTTTTTTCCCCCTTCCTTCCTCTTTGTACAGGGCAGAAAGGAGAATTTGTGCGTTGTGCTTGCCTAAAAACTTGACACCAAATTTGGAAGAGGTTCAAATTCACCTGTTAACCAGCTACAGCACGAGATGTATGAACACACAGAGAAGCCTTGTCCCAATTTAAAAACTACTGCTTTCAAAATAATTTGCTTACATATATAATTTATTTGCAGTGCCATCAAGAGCAGCTAAGTTGAGGCAGGCACGCAGAGCTCGCTTTGCAACCTTCTGGTAGGTATAATTTAGCAGTCTGTAAGGAGTCCTCTAACTAATTTTGAAATGTTAAGCACAACCTCTTGAAATCTAAAGAAAACAGTGAGGCAAAGATAATCAACATAAGTATTTCTTTCACAGCTGAGGATCAGCCAACTCGACATCAGCCCCACAAGAAAACTCCACTGTATTTTACAGAAAACCCAGAAATTTGAGCAGTATAGAATAAATGGATGGTTTGACTGCCTAAAATGAATGACACCAAACATACCCACCAGCTAAAAATACAGTAAGTCATGTGAAAATATATGCCAGGAATCTTCACAGTACCCTGCCCTCCACCCTAATCTGTCCCTCCTCCCATGATACTGTAAAAAATTGAGCCGTTTTTAGGGTCTGGGATCCTCACTGGCTTCATTAGGATCCACAGATGTTCCTAAAATGTGTTATAAAAAGAAATTCAAGTAATTAAGTATCTGAGTCTGTGTTTTCTTTAATAATAAATGCTTCTGCTGAAACAAGAATTAATTCTAAGGATGACTAAAAGCCCTAAATATTAAGGACATGAAGCCTGTCACTTTACTGTATTTATATTAAAGACTGAATCACCAAAATTAAAATATTACTGAGTTTATGGGAAGAAGCCATTACTTACTGTTACCTAGAAAATACCAACCAACAAATCCACATCTCCCAGTGCCAAAGAAAAATCATCCAGTGACTGGGAGCATCGTTTTATTCTCTACAAGATGTTACTATTTGAAAACATGTATTCCTGCATTGAGAAACACAGAACTTAACTCACTCATCACTTGATAAAAACACTTTAAATCTGTTCTACAAGGGTCCTATAATGAAAAATCTAAGCAGCCAGCTGAGCTGTAAGAACAGGCACTGAGGGTTGGAAATTTTATTCCCTGGTATGGGACAATAGTTGGGCAGATATGCAACAGCCAGATCAGCTCTGCAGTTTATTTTTATGAAGGGGGGGGAAATAGCAAGGCAGAAGAAGACTGGGAGGAAAAAAATATATCAGGTATTTGCTTCAGAAATAGCAAAGATCAAGACCAAAGAAATCTAAAGTTTGGCAGGGAGAAGGGGCCAGGTGGCAGAACGTGCAATGCAGCAGCCACATGGGCATTGAAGGACCTCAGCAGCAAAACCAATTTTCTAGCATATAGAGGTACAGCAAAAAAAACAACTGTGATTTCCAACCTTAGGAAAAATAGAGGGAAAATGCACTCCTGTGCTGTGAACAGGCTGAGTTTAAAATTAATGCGCAGTTCCCATGAAAATTACAGATTTTCAGAAGAACAGATCACTTTCATGTAAACAAGTGGTGATATAAAAGTCTGAACTGACCTGCATAACCATTACTCATTTGCACTGGAGGAAATGGTGTTTTCCTTACTGGAAGAGGGGAAAAAAAGAAAAGAAAAAAACAGCACATCCTGAGGGAAAACAAAAAAGGAAAGGGCACCTCTTGTGCTAAGTATTATTAGAAAATAGATAAGCATTAAAGTGAGTTACAGTTGGACCAAATAAGCAGAGAATACCTTTAAAGGCTGCACAGCATTACTATGCTATGAACAAGCAGTGAGAAATAAACAGCTGATTTCTGAAAAACAGGCAGCTATTCTCAGCAGCAGACTTAATTTTTCACTTCCTAAGCACAGTTCAAATCACACAAACTCAGATTCTTCAATAGTTTCAAAAAAGCAGTTTTCTGTAAGAATCATTAACCCTAATTCTTTACACTATACCTGTGTGATGACAAAACCAGCAAAATGCTTGGAAATGGCAAAGAATGGGGCAATACCTGCTGGATGTGATGCAAAGCTGGAAATCAGCTGCAGGGTTGCAGCAGCTGGGCACTGCATGGCACTGCAGCTCCAGGCCATCAGGAGCTGCCAGAGCATCCTGCAGGGATGCAGGAGGCCTCAGTGCCACTGAATGCTGCTGGATCTGCAGGCATTAGATGAGCACAGCCATGGTGTCCATGTCTGCACAGGGCAAAAAGAGCTTTAGACAACACACAAACATTTTATGGATCAGGGAAGAGGCGAGCAGAGCCCTCCTTTCCCAAGCTGCCTCTCTGCACTTTGTAAATGTCTTTTTGTGGTCAAGTCGAGGGTAAAAGCTCCACCATGTGGGAGAAGCTTAGCACTAGCCCAGGTGAATTTGGTGATTTACTCTGTGGAGCATCCAGGGAGCATCCCTGGCAGGTGCCACACAGCAGCACGGTGCATGTAACACCTGTGGGGAACACGGGACACCCCCAGCACCTGGAGATCCGGGGAAGGCTCCCAAACCATTAGCAGCCCCTGGCATTCATTAATTTAGAGCACATTGTCACTGCACTGGGTACCCACACATCATTAATAGCTGTCAATTACGAAAATGAGGGAGGCTCAGAACACTTCCTATGCTTTTGTTTTGTGAAGGAGTAACTTTTTCCAGGGCTATGAATAATACTTGGTGCTGTATGACTGAAAACAGTGAATAATCACAAAAAAAGGAACTGTTCCATGTTCCACTGAAGAGACAGCCTGCCAAAACAAACATATTATGGCTGCAAAGGAAAGTAATGTGTCTGTAATTTTAAACTCTGTCCACTTTAGTAGTTCAGCAAGTTTTTATCTCACCCAAACAAGAGAAGCAGTAACACACAGCACAGAATCTGCATGAACCAACCTGTACTGTGTGTGTGGTGGTGGGGAGCAGCAGAAAACTCAAATATTATGATACCTGTGAAATTTCATGATAAATCTATCTTCAAAGCCCAATAAGGTTATGCTACACAAGCAGGATATTAATTTTAAGCAATTAGGAAAAAAATATTTTAATAGGAATACTACTTAGTCTTTTGTTCTCACAAGTAGTCACATAATTCATTGGTAACCACTGCCCCCCAAAAAGCCCAAAATACATCCAATAATAATCTTACAAATAATATTAGAAGAACTGACAATGTTTCAGGGTTGCATTTATACACCAGTAAGAGGGAAGAAGCATTAAGTATTCTTCAGCATAAGAGCAACCAAACTTAAAAGTGTATTTTAAAAGAAAATAATTAGGGAAAATTTCTTAGTTGCAGAATTTAAACATATTCACTGCAAGTTTTTTTAAAAACAAGAGCCTAATCAGCATACAGGGACTGGGGTTTCAGCAGTGACTACAGATTTTGCAGGTGCTTTTCAGTAGCCCCATTTGAACAGCTCCTCTATTTATCCAGTTGATTAAGCACATGTTGGGAAGAAGGCAGTGCTGCTGTCAGAGTGTGCATTTGGGAGATGCTTCCCAACACTGCCCAGACCCAGAAATTCCCATCTTCCAGCAAGCACATGGGATCACCAGGGAGGGGTCCAACACAGTGGGGCCCCAACACAGTGGAATGGTCATTCCTAAAGAGCCAAAGCTCCAGGAAATGGTGCATTCAATCTCTATTTGATTTTGATTTTATAAACATGGGTATTAAGATCTGGAAGATGGCACCCTGAGGGGACACTGAGGAGGGAGGTGTCTGCAACCCCTCATCTCCAAGCCTGGAGACCAGTGGCAGGTGCCCTCCTGCTCTGCAGCAGCCACAGCCCCTGGGAAGCCCCTTCCTGATCCCTTCTACCACCCAAGCTCCCTGTCCACACCTCCACTTCCCCAGGCTAGAGCTGCAAACCAGGGAGCAGAACAGGCACAGAGAGCTCCAGTGCCCATCCATGCCTCCACTTCCTCAGGCCAGAGCTGCAAACCAGGGAGCAGAACAGGCACAGAGAGCTCCAGTGCCCTTCCCAGCGTGGGATACAACCCTGGCTTGGCCTGGCCAGCACAGGGTGGCCACACCAACAGCTCCTCTGTCCTCCACCACACCCTGGGCTTTCCAGGCAGGTGCATGGCCCAGCCCAGCCCAGCCCCAGGTCAGTGGTGGCCAGAGCCTGGCAGAGCTGAGCCATCCCTGCTGCGCGTGTGGAGCCGGCGGAGACACCGGGCAGATCGAGACAGGTTCCAAGCGTTTGGAGAAGTGCTCTGGAGTTTTCAACACTGACATGACAAGCTGGCTGGGAGCCACCAGAGCAAACCTTACTGGGGAATCATGTAATGCAGAACTCAGGGTGCTGGGACACACATCCAGGCACCCACCAGGGACAGCACCTCTGGTGTCCCCGGCTGCCGGACACCCCCGGCACGACGAGATCCCCGTGAGCAACATCACCCCAAACACCACCTCCCTCTCCAAACCTCCTCCCTGGAGCCTGCTCCAGGCTGCTAAGTAGGTTGATTTTCAAGTATTTAATATCCAGTCGGATCTTCAGCACTCTGGGTGGGAAAGTGGGGGGGTGGGAGGGAGGGAGGGATAAAAATCAGGCTCTGTCATCGCTCCCAAGAGCGACTCTTATACCCACACAGCCAGTTGGCACCAGCCAACCGTATCTCTGAATTTATGCTAATTCTGTCACTCATCATTACCAGTCAGTCACTCCGAAACCAGCTCTCTGGGAAACACCCCAGTTAGGCTCTATCCTTCCTGAGGAAGAATGAAAATAAATTTTAAGAACTATTTTTTCTTCAATAATGCTGAAACAGAGCTGAAGTTCTTGAGGCTGGTAGAAAAGGGCTGTTCCGATAAACACATCACACAAGCACCTGGATTTTTCAAAGACAAACTCTTTTCAGCACTATGTGAAACATTTTAAATGTCTGTGAGCTAAGACCACTTTCACCAGACAGATCACTCCCAACCATCCGACTTTTAGAGTCAAATCACCTCAGCTGGCTGCTCCAGGAGCATTAATTGGAAGGACTGCTCTCTGAGGTCAGCTAATGGCCCTGCCTCATCCACGTACTATTTAGGTCTCTTTGTTTTCACAGTGCAGAGGATCATTTCATCAAAGCTCTTACACAGCCATGCTCCATTTTAAATTCATGTTTGCCTTAAATCTACACATCCCTCCAGCGAGCTCCTTCTCCAGACACGAGTGTCCCCACTGCATTCCCTGGAAAATGCTCCTTCCCACAACATCCCACCTGCCCTTACTGCTTTTATTTGCCCAGAGAACAGTTATGCACCACTTCACTCTTGCTGAGTTTATCACCATGGACAGCCATCATTTCTCCTACCAACAGGAGTGGAACTGTCCTGCTCCACAGCAGCCATGGAATGGGCCAGGGCTCTTGTGCCCAAGGGAACAGAGTTCCACTGCCTCCTCCCAGAGCTGGAAGTGATGGACCCAGCTGGCAGCTCCATCACAAGGGCACTCTTATGAAATTTCCTTCCTGTTTAGTAACACCAGTATAGAAGTAAGAACTTCTCTGTATTAAGAATATGAATTGTACAAAAAGTATTAACTAAGTGTTGATGAACTACTTACACACACAAAAAACTGTGTGACTATTTGGATAAAATGCCTCCATGCACATGGAATAGGAAACATTCAGAGATACATAAACCTATTTTATGTCTCATCTCAGGAATTACCATCATGCCAGCATCTATGGTGGAACTGAAGCAAACTCAAGAGACATACTCCTTGAAATCACCATCCTCCTGCAGCAGTGAAATAGTCATTAAGGATTTGCCATCTAAATACTGACTTGCACTGATCACACTTAACTTGTCAGATGTCTGATGATCCCAGAACAAGGCAATATATCCATAATCACTGATTTCAGTGGTCTGTAAGTTTTGGACTCAGAACACCAAGCACTGGGACATGTTTTATTTATATGCTCAGTGGCTATAGAGCAGAATCATGTCATTGTTCAAACTGCTTAATCTGTCTCAGCATTTAAAATTAAAGTTGAAAAGAACCACTAGTGCTTTTAACTGTCCTTAAATTACATTAATTGCGTTGTTAAGCACTTTAACAGCCTTATGAAGGCAGTTAAGTAAATCACTGCTCAAAAGTAAGTCTGTACAAGCACCTCCCAAGCTCCCCACAAAGGACGGAGCTGTCAATGCCCCAACCTGAAGAATGAGGATCTCCCATACATGAGAATCAAAGCAGAGGCTACTTTTACCCCTTTTACCCTTTACCCAGGCAACCCTATAGTCAGCATCAACTGCTGGAACATCAATATATCGTGTGCACAGAGCACAAAGCTGTCATGATTCCATTTAAACCCTGTCCTGCCAGCAGGCACCTGATGTCATACACCTGTATTCAACAGAAAAATTCCCAACCTCGAAATTTCTGCTGGCAAGAGATCAACAGGCTGTAATGAGCACTGAAAACAAACTACCCAGCCTTCAGCCAGAGCTCAGTGATCTCTGCCTGAACTATTGCACAGGGCTAAAACTTCACTGCTCCAAGAGCAAAGATGTCACTGCCAGGGTCAGCAACAGACTGAACAAAGTCAGTGCTGGTGACCACAAACTTAGGATTTTTAGATCTACAGGCTCTCTCTTTGGGATGTGCTTGCTACATCCCATGTAACTGGAGAATGTACAGGTGTGGTGGTCAAACAACCCAACAGAAGTATTCTTGTGCATTATAAATAAGCACACCTGTACCAACACGTAGAACATGGAAATTGCATTAAATAGCAGCCAAATTCTTACAGCAAAGACAGGCACAAGCTGAACCAAATACAGACCAGATTGCTTTAAGAATAGCAATGATATATATATCTCTCTCACATATATATAATCTCACATATATATATATATATCTATATCCAGAGATACTTGATATACCGAGAAGAAACAATGGAACGAAATAAAGCAATCCGAAAGTTTTGAGCCATCTGTACATATCCATGCTGAGTATCAAACCATCTGTATTATATTCTTAGATCAGCTAAAGCAAACCACTGGCACCAGTGCCAAGATTGGCAGCAGAGACGATTTGGACTGCCACCAAGGAGAACGAGCTACCATGCCTTTTAGAATAAATTTTGTAGCAAACACCAAAAGGGTTGATCAACACAGATTATCACAGCTACAACAAGCCAACTAGTTTAAAACACAGCCTCTGCCATCCCACAGTGTTTGATTTTATGCTGTACGATAAACTCTATGCCTAAAAAGTAAATTCAGCTTCTCACTGTCCCTGTCCCGCAGGGAAATGGCTCAAACCACTCCAGCAGGTTTTGCACAAGGGCACCAAGCACCTGCACAAGGAGTCACCGAGCCCATACCCCACATCAGCGACTGCAGGAGTTCACAGCCACATTCAAAACCCCACAGGAGTCAGGTGAGAGGCAACTGCACCCCAAACTGAACTCTCAGCAGCATTTTCTGAGGCACATCCTTAGAAAATCTCCTGTGCCAGTGTGGGACAAGGCTTGGCTTCCTTCCTTTGAGAGACACCAGCAGCACCAAGTGACCCACATTCATTTAGTTCTTCTTCTTCAATCCACCATTCTACAGCACTCCACCTGTTCCAAGAAATTTCATCAATCTTTTGAAGTCTAGCCTAAATTTGAAAGGCAAAAATGCCAAAATATCCTTGAGGATAAAGTTGCTGATGTAAAGAACATTGGCTAACCCCAATAATTTTATTTTCATATTTTAAAAAAGCCCAAAAATAACTATTCACCACCTTTTCCTCTGCTTGAGATTTTGAGAACAACCCGCCTACCAAAGAGTGTAATTCTCTTAGCACTAAGAATTTTGCATGGGTGGAACTCTTTAGCTAAAAGTGATGATAAATAACACCTCCTCAATCCTGCAATCTCCAGAAACAGTTTACAAGAACTAATACATTAGGGTTGATTTGCAATGTTAAACTAGAATTTCCCAACCCTCTGATGTCCACCTGAAGGGGACATCAAGATCAAGGGAGCCATCACAAAGTTCAACTGTTTGAAGATCTTCCTTCCTCTCTACCTTTGCTGATGTGGGAATACTAACTCTGATAGGTTTCTCTGTGGAGGATTAGCAGATATAACACACTGCAATATCCTGAAAGCTCATCCAACAGCCTCACAGGACCCTTGCTCTGCAGTTGAAGGTACAATCCTCTAATGACAGATTTTTTTTTCAGCATTCACACAGCACTTAGGTGTTAAGTCAGCAAAATTAAGCAGCATTTTTTCAACTTTGTGTACAGTTTATGTACAAATGCTGCTAATTAATAAAAAAACAGTGTACACAGGTTCAAGAACTTGCCTACATGCTGTTCTTACCTCTAGACTTGCCATACAAAGGCCCACACACACTTCCATCAATGAAATGGGTCGCATATGATTTTTTTTAACTTATGCATACACTCAATGCAGAGCACCTTCTGAAGAGTCCAATTAAAGATATCAAAGAACAGCAGAGTAATATTCTTTCCCCAATAAAACATATTTGCACTTTGAACTATGCATATTGTTTAACTCCATACGGAATCCTATTATGAGGAACTTATTTTATGAGTCTGCCAAAAAGCCTGGTTACCAGAAGCGTAATCACAGTAAGCAATAAAGGCTGACATGGAGGATATTTCTAGGCAATTACAGCAGGTGTTTTAAAGGCATAAAGCTGCAGAGTTATAAATCTGTTTAGAGCTACAAACATAGAGAAAATAAAAGGCAATCAGAAGGTTCAAACTCACACAGCAGACAAATATTGTTCCTCTTCCCCTGCAGAACACAGAGGCTGCAGGAACAAGTCCACAGTGAATTCCAACAAGTCAGAAGAAAACTATATAAAATGCTGAGGTACACTGCAAATCACTGCAAAATGAATGTAGTGTCTTCAAAGGAGGATGCAGCATACATATATATATATATATATATATATCCATATACATATAGAAAAGACACAAAGCTCAAAAAAATATCACTTCAGGACTGCTAGATCGCTTTTAAAATGTTTCTTCTCAACTCAATTAAGCAGGGTTGCATGTAATGTCTTCTGTTGCATGAAGGAGTTTGAAAAGACAGTCTAATGGGGAGTGCCTACAAAAAGTAAAGTTGTAGATGTGACAAGTCCTACTCAGACCTTACAAAAACTTGTGCATGAGTTGTACCTACAATGCAGAATTGGTGGAGGGAACTCAGGGAGAGCTGACTTGCCAACACAACACGTAACTTTACAGAACAATTGCCGCTTATCAAAGTTGCATTAAGCCAAGAGACAACACCAACTATAAATATGACTACCAGCTATTCCACACAACCCCAAGCGTCCTGCCAAGCCCTCCTTCATGTTCTCTCTCACACAGACAAAGGCCTCAAAGCCATGGGACATCTGCCAGGGAAGCAAATGAAGTTAAAAAACCAGAAGAACATGAACATGTACTAACCTAAACTTGTGTGTTCTTTCTTCCCAATTCCTCCCCCAACACCTCCCCCTACAAAGACGATGTCTCAGTTTACTGTACTCTTTTCCTTCTCCCAGCCAGTCTTAACTCTTGGACCCATGTTTTAAAGTTTCCCTACCTTTGAAAAAATAATGTGTTCAGTTCTTAAATGTTTTGCCAGATCTGGACCACACCCTGCCCTCTCCCAAAATGTTGGTTGTTTGTCTCCTATTGCACATAATCAATTATAGCCCTTTCAGGTTTGTATTTTGCATGGTGGGAGCTGATCCAGAAAGGAGATTGTGCTTGTGTGAGCTTGTGTGTTTACACAAACACACACACACGTACACACATCTTGACAGACACCTTTGTCTCTATAGAACTTTAGGGGATTTTCCTGAAACAGAGCTTTTCACCTGTAAGCAGATAAGCACTTGATAGAAAAGAAGTAGCTGAAAATTTGACTCTTACCAGCTCATGCAAATCACTTAAAATACGATAGGGAAGAGCAGAACCCCCCCATCATTCTATCAGCACAAGAGCTGGGAATCAATCATAAGCAATAACTACAGAAAAATGCACAGAGACACCCAGCAGACCTCTCCAGTTCCGCTGCACATTTCACTCTCCCCGTTCTTCCCGCATTCAGTGTCAGACACCAACTCCAATGTTTGACAAAAAAGGGATACGGCAGATTGCCCACCAGCCGCAGCGTGTGCTGCCAAGTGAGAAATACAAGCTTGGAAACAGGCTCGAGATTCCAGCCAGGACAGCAAGGCTTGGAGCATCACACCAGTGACATAACTGAGCATGGTGGGGAGAGGCTGGAGGGGACGTGGGAAGTTATTGCATGAAACAACTCTGCAGTGCATGCAAAGGAGCTGTTTTCAGTACCCAGCAAGACAACTTCATCATTTAGGATTGCCAAGAAATAACTGCAGCTTTCTTCTTCCTGATTTTTCTTTTTTAACTAAGTCAAACAGCTAAATCCCCTTTACTACTCAAATGGGAATTTTCCAGCGTGGATGTTCTGTACCTACATTTTCTTTATTAGCTACAGTAAAGCAACAATCAGCGTTCAGAGCACTCAGCAGAACAAGGATCACCTTGGGTCTAGTTCACAACTTTGGGCTCCTACGACATTGGAAAAGAAAGTTTACATCCTAGAAAAGACAAGAATCATCTTGTTAATTTGTTTGGTACAACAGTGTGAACAGCACATGTAGGCAAATACTCAGTTTGTCTTCAGACAGTTTTTAGAAGACAGACATTTTATCAGCGGATCTGTTAACACTTTCCTTCAGAAAATATGTTTCGCCTGCCAGCAAACAAACAACAAAATAATGTGTCATATCTGTAAAACGAGGGAGAGAAATAATCAAGATTAGCTTCAAAGTGTTGCAATAAAACAACAATAATCAAAGGCTGAAACACGGAACTCATGTTTCAGGCCTGTGCTCACAACCTCTCGTTTTGCTCTTTCACTCTGCAGCACCTGCAGACACGGTGGCATTACACAGTGAATCCTTGCAGTTCTGCCATTTAACAATAACCAAGGGAATGTGATGCTCATGAGCCCAGCGTGCCGTGGGTTGGAAGGCACTGCTGGAAACCAAGGCAGCTCACACAGGCTGAGCTACACCCAGATGATCCCAAAAGGCAAATCAGCTCCACACTGGGAAAGGCACCTGGAGATAGTGCTGCTTGTTCCAACCCTTCTCAAGTCAAGAAGCACCACTGTAACTGACCTACCCACTAACTTACAGTACAGGAAAAAAACTGCAAAATTCTGTTATCTTTCTGTTTAACTTGATACAATAACTGCTAAGTAAGTTCTCTATTTTGAATTCAGGGGTACAGAGAAACTTTAACCAGAAAATGCTACATGGAAACACTTTTGAGTGAGGCTTCCAAGATCCTGAAAACATTTTTAGTAAACTCCACAAACTGTAGTTCTAATTAAGGATTAAGTTCAGAGACTAAACACCTCTTTATTTGAGGGCAGGGAGGCTTAAATCTTTTTGTATTAATGCTGAGCTATATCATCTGATATTTTTGCTATGACCAACCTATAAAACCTGTCAACTTCACTCAGTTTACACAGGGCTTTAATTATGTTTAACTAGAATCTGAATGATCTAATTACTTAACATCTTACAGCACAAACTACTGAGGACATCTGGTTAAGCAACTGGCAAAGGAGTTGGGGAAATAAAACCACTGCTGTGCACCCTGCTCAGGACCCTTGCGAACAGCTCTCCCTCCAGACATCTTCCTTCTTCCATCCCACCTGAAATTTCTGCTGCCTGAAAACAGCTCTTTGAGAACAAATCATCCACCAGCTCAAAGAAAACAGGTGAAGAAAAACACTTAGTGCCATGAGCAAGATGATGGGATCTTGAAGACATTTTTCATTTTGCTTTGTTCAGCATTGGGTGAAAATCCAGATTGTGCTCTTGGCCTCCCTGGCTCCTTCTCCCATCGTTCTCCAGGAATTCAGACATGGAGGATCACCCCGAGCACAAGAAACTGGTGTCAGCTCACCTACATCAGAGCCAGCAGGAAGCTCTCACACCTGCAAGCGTTGAAGATTTTAAAGTTTTTAACCTTTAAGGGAGTAGATCTTAGTAAAACCAGGGGAAACTCCGCTAGGGGAGCTATGAAGTCACACAGAGAGCCCCGAGGTTAAACTGGGAATAAGCAGCAATATGAGCTGAGGATCCTTTTGGCCACGAATGCTTAAATGGTTTCCATAATGTCAGCCTTGGTCACAGTCTTTCCCTTGGCCTGGCTCCCTGCCAGGGTGATATCACACTTCATACCTGAGGACTGTTCAAAGAAAAGGGTGCCCAAAACACAGGAAGCTGCTGTTGTGACCCATATTGAGCAGACAAGCTCCCACTTTCATCTCTTCACCTTGAAACCGCAGCGCGCTCACCCAACACATGAACCTGATGTGGTCAAAGAAATAAAACCTGAAAATTCTGGTTAAAAACTCAGTTAAAGCTGCGTTTTTTGTCTTTACTTTTCCTTAACGAACAGATGGAAACCAGCAGCAACCATCTGGGTAAAGCAGCAATAGCTGTAAAACACAATAATCCCACAAAAATACACTAACAAGGTCAGTTAAGTGTTTCTCTAATTGTCTCTTGCCCGTGACCTTTTTCAAAGACCTCAGATGAAAAAACAAAACCAAAACAACTTATGAAAGATCCTTTGGCATCTATGACAGCGTCACAATTTGATTCTGTATCCTGGGGAAATTCCAGTTAGGGAACAACATTTTGCCTTCCCAGATCTCCCCCTGCTTCCCCTCGACCTCCCAGGAAGAACATCCAGCTTTCCATGCTCCACGACAAAATTGATTATCCCCGAACGAGCAGTAAAACTAAACCACTCCTGTACGTGCAATGCAGCAAATGTTTTGGAATCCTTCAAGATCAAAGCCACTCTATTAATAAACTTATATTTTTATATTCCTTGCAGCTGAAAAATCCAATTAAAACACTACAGTGACCTTTTACCAGAGAACGACTGTCACAGTGAAGACAGGATCAGAAGACACCCAAAGCAGGGTTCCAGCAAAAATGGGATAGACGGGGAAAGAGACTCTTGCAGTTGTTTTACTTCAGTCACTGGGGTGGTAAAGGGTGGCCTAATTCAATAGGAAGATCTGAGAGGCTTTTATTAGGTCTCCCAAGTAGTGTAACTGACAGTTAAACAAACAAAGTGTCAGGCCTTAAGTCAGCATTTAGAAAGTAAATTTATAATGAAGAGCTGACAATCAAGACACCTTACAAAGGGGCTGCTGCCAACCAGCAACTTAAAAAACATTTAAAAAAAGGCAACTAGATATGGAATGAATATTTCTTACCACTGAAATTAACTTCACAACTGGTTGGTAAAATGCTTACAGCAAATAAATAGGGCACAAAACACTGTGAAGTGTGACTGCAGTGTGCCATGACATCCCTGGAAGCAAGGCAAGAGCACGGGGATCCCAGCCCAGCAGCAGCGGCTGTGCTCTCCCACACCAGGCATTTTCAGAAAAACATCTCATCCACCTCATGCACAAAACCAAAGTGCACCCAAAAAATGAAAACTAACACACAGAGCCATCATCTCCTGGTATTGGGACCTTTCACACCAGCAGGAGGAAGCCTCTAATCCCAATTCCTGCCATCACCTTTCACCAGCGAGGATCCTGACAGGTATCAGGAGTGCAAAGCCAGGACCTGCAGACACAGCAACCTTTGGCACACAGGCAGCAGCCAAGCAGGGAAAGCACCTGTCCAAGCCCACACTGTGCTGGATGGCCAAGCAGACAGTGCTGCAGTCCCAAAGTAACTTTTTAGCCCTTGCAGTGAGGTTAATTTTTAAGAAGATGGCATGTACAACAGCTCTGGGGCACAGTGACCACTTTCTAAGATCCTGAAATCAATCTGAACTACTAAATTCTTCTTCTAATCCCAGTTAAAGTAGGTTTTCACAGTTCCAATTTTAGACTTCAAGTTCTATTTACAGGACAGAAAATCCCAGATAGTGACACTAATCAAGTTTTACTTAGCTTGGCATATTAAAGAACTAACTATTCTCAGGATATGCCAGAACATCTCAGATGCTAACAGATTTTAATTTATCATCTAAACCAAGCTGATCACAGCACAGTATGTGTGATATTTTAATCATTTGTGCTGTATTTAACACATCTCTCCAAGAAAAAAAATCCCACACAGTTCTGGTCTCACTAGCTGATGGCCTGGAGCACAGCAAAGGCCTCACAAAGAGAAAAAATGTGTATCACAAGTTGCACAAAAGAACTCAGCTTTCACAATAAAACTTTCCAGCTGTGGGACTGACCAAAACTCTGTCTGCACTTAAAAGAAAATGTGAAATGTGAAATCACCTCCTCCTCATGAGCATGGAAACAGCAAACCACGTTTCGGACATAAAACTGAGAGCATGGCTTAGTAAGACAGTTTAATTTTATTCAAATCCTGGCCTATACTAGGGAATTAATCCTCAGTCCTGCAGGGGTGAGGACTGTCAGTAACTCTGATGGCACCTAGAGTCTCACAGGATCAGGAAAGTACAAAAATAAAATTCTTACAAAGTACAGAATAAATCCTTGTAGAGCAATTCTTGCCTTCTTAACTGTCTGCTTCATCCTGGGAAGCAAGAACACAGCACCCCCTGAGCTCACCCCTACACAGCCACAAGTACCCACTTACTTTTGGAAGGGATGAAATAGAGATACTCTGAATTTCAAGTGGTAAATAGGAGTATAAAGTACATTTGCCTAAGAAAACAGACAAATGTTGTGAACAGAGGCAGAGAGATGAGCTTAGGACACAATATTTGCAAGCTGCCCTTTTCCAGCATCCCAAGAATTTCAAAAGCCACACTTCATGCCAAAGAAAATGTGCAGAAACCTGTAAGCAAAAGAAAACTAGAGCTCCTGAAAGAGGCAGGGCTGAGCTGGAAGAAGGGGCGGGAGGAGAAACTGGTGCATTCAACTGTATTTCTTAAATCCATGGAACGCTTGCACTCACCTAAAAGAAGGTTACAATTGTGTAAACAACTCAGCACAGAAATCTCTCCACAGAAAATCAATTGCAAGACTACTGGCTCCTTGTTTTTAAATGTTTAATATTATCCCATCCCCACAATTAATATTAGAAAAGCAACTCTGCTCATACCAGACATACCAAACCAAAACTAAGTTCTATCAATATTAACACAGATTTGCAACAGAAAAACAGATATGTAGTTCACTGACAAAATTAGCATTCTCATGTTTCAGATCCTAGACAAAGGGTACATTTTATCTATGGATAAAAATGAAGCAAACATCTTTAAGTGACAACATGATACAAATTGACTTTGACGAGAATGTGCAATAGAACATGTAAACACCCAATAAAAATAAAATGAAAAATAATTACAGGCGAGACACAAGTATAAAATTTATTGAGCTACTGTGACAACATTTGTGTGTCACATCAACGAAATAACAAGAAAACCAATGGAGCTGATTAGAAACGTGAGATAAAGGCAAAGATGAGAGACCGCAGGACTACGATGGAGAGATTCATCTTTGCTCACAACTTAACCCTGGGCTGGGCTACAAAGGGCAGCTCCTTCAGCAAAGCTCAGCCAGAAACTCTGACTAAACACATGCAAAAAGTTCAGCAGATGCAGCAATGCTCACTGGGTGTTGTGCTAAACAGGGATAAAGTTTATCCAGCCTTGCTGAGCTTGGGGAGAAGGAAGGTGCAGAAAACGTAACTACTGAGTCTTGTTCATCCACAAGACAGAGTTAAGTAGCAGCAAAACCCAACAGTAACTGCTAACTCACAATCTTGTATCTCAGAGAGGGGCTGGGAGCATTATCAGTGTTTCCCAGATGGAAAAGCAAACCACTGGAGGCAGGGGACATGTTCAGGGGCTGGAGCCAGGAATGGGGCTGGGGCAGCTCCTGACAGCGAGACTGCAGCTCCCAACTCATCTGAGTCACTGCCACCTCCTGACTGTGCTCACACTGAATCTGAAGCAGTTCAAGGCTCTGATCAGCACCAGTCCCACTCAGCACCACTGCCCAGAGTGTTCACATACGGACATTTTTGATTTTTGATACATATCACTTCAGTTCACCCTTGGTAAGAGAAATCTTTCATTTTCTTTAGAATATTGGTGCAGCAACACCATGAAACCACAAACACCTAGCAGAGATACCAGCAAGAGCAGAAGGAAAAAGACTTAACCCATCAAACTTCCACTGCATTTCATCATCTGCAGCATTCCCTTCTGGCTTTGCAGTTTTGTTTCTACAGGAATAAGCCAGGGCATTTCCACTCAAAACATACAAGCTTTCACCATCTAAGATATACCTAGTCTGAGTCTTCATTTTAAAAAGAAAAAAGGAAATAAAAAGTCAAAAGCTATGAAATTCCCTGAGGTTTTGCCTCCTCCTTCATTTTTTTATTTTAGTAAAAACAACAAGAATGCTTCTCTTATTCATAATACCCAAAAATACCATGAAGGTGGATAGAAAGCTACCAGGAAACACAAACCCTTATTGTCACTGGGCAACACTAAAATCCTGCCAGCGCACTCTTAAGTCACACCATCACCTCAATGTGGGAAGATGGACAAATGGACAAATTTTCCCAGGATATTCCCACAAGGACAGCCTGGAGGCAAACCCCAGGTGAGGCGGATTTGGTGGCAACACTACAGCCAGGCATTTGTGGGGAGACCAACTACAGTGCCCTGTGCACTGCCCAATTATTTCTATGTAGACTAAAATAAGCTCTCTTCTCCCAACTGTACTGCAAGAAGTTTCATTTCAAAGTCCTGGGTTTATGCTCACTCTTTACCTCCTTCCTTTCTTCACCACTTCCCTCTATCCCCTCCATTCCTTTAAGCAGTCACTTCCCCCACACCACTTGTTTTTATTTTTACTTCCCTCTGTCACTGCTGCCCTCAGCTTGTCACACGTGAGCCACAGACAGAGGCCAACATTTCTCAGCAAGGAAAGACCTCTGCAATGTGTCAGAACTGATGCTGCACACACCCTCCCCAAGCCCATAAAAGCAATCCCATGGTGACGTGATAGAGCAGCAGCACTGGACCATCCCACCTCCACAGCTGTGATAAAATGTTTGCAGGAATCAGATCACAGTTTGGTCTCACCTGAATACCCATGTGCATTGCACACCTGGGCTCACCTATATAAAATCACTACATTCAGCAAGAGGAATGGTCACGTTCCTATGGAATCTGTGCAGCCATTTATCCGTATTTTAGCCTTAATTTTCATATCATTCACAGAAAGCTTCTGCTGGCACTCCAGATGCTGCAGTCTCCAGGCTTGCTCATTCACTAAGGTACATTTCCACACAAAAGAGCAGAACCACAGGATCTGCTCAGCTCTGATGCACAAACTCCTCTGAAAAGCCTCCGAGACAGCCATGGCCTACATCCGTACACACCTCAAAGTGCTCACAACCAGAGGCACAAAGATATGGGGGAATTCAAAGCATCTAAACACAGCACCTTAAAATACTTCTGTGCATCTGCTTTTGAGCCTTTCAAAAACAAGTAATCTTCACCTCAGTCCTCCCAGAGCACATCACTGGAGTCCATGAGCCACAGCAGGAGGGTGAGCACCACCCCAGCCTCAGGAAAGGCAGCACAGCTCCAGCCCCCACAGAAACTTCCTTTTTACCCTCCTGCTGACAAAGGAATTGAATTATTGCAAGGCAAGGGGGCAAGTGAGTTGCCAGGGAGGCAAAAAGCTGTTAGACATTAGTGTGACAGGCTCCAGCTTCAAACCCCTGCCTGCCCTAACACTGCACAGGAGCTGTCGGGCACCCCCCGGCTTCAGCACCTTCACACCAAAATTTACCTTTATTCAGGGAAAATGTTTAACTCTGCTAAGTCACAGGAGGGGCCAAGTAACAATGCAGTAAGAACTGCAGTGTTGTGCTAGAGACAGAACAGAAGCACAACCAGGGTACAGTGGTGGATCTGCAAATTCCTACTGCCTAGTGCTTTTCTGGAAATCCAAGTATTGTTGGACAGCAGCAGAGACCTTTGTTACATCCAACAGCCTACACACAACTGTGTTTAATCTTTTATAAAAACTTAACATCCAACAATCTGTCTGCATTCCACTTTCTTCACAATCCAACCAGCGCAATAGCCTGTATTTTCTTCATTATAAGTGCCAATAAAGGCAGGAATCACTGATTTGCCTTGTCAAACCAGAGACAACAAAAACAAGCTGAGAACATATGTCACAAAATGAGTAGGATTTATCTTATGTTCACTAATTTAAGGACACTCTTTCTGACTGTGAGGTCCGAGTTTCTCCCATCTCTCCTGGTACATTCAGCTCCATGTGTGAGCACTCCAGTACAAGTCTCTTCACCCAACACTCCTTGTCTTCTGCAAACAATCCCATTTCAGCTTTCCCCCTCTCATCCTCACATCTTTCTCCCTACTCCCGCATTCCAGCACAGTGGACTATGCTCCCAATACAGAAAACATTGTATTTTCAAGGCCTTCCCACAAAGGACATGGGAAAGAACCAAGTACGTGTGCAGGAAAAAAATGGATGCACAAGATGGGAACTTACCACCCTGCTTACATAGAAAGACTACAAGCCAGTGCACACTGCCTGCTTGGTGCCTTAAAAATACCAATCATCCACATATGTGTCTGTTTTCTACCCAATAAATAAACTGCCTTTATTCTCAGCCTCACTGCGATCAAACTGAAACTCTGGATTATGCATTTTTCTACATCCACTTTTTGCATTACTAATCAGCTTGCAAATAAAGAATAACTGTTCACTGGAATTTTAGACTGCATGTAATTTCTTCTCTAGCAAATGTTTCACCCATTACTTATTTGGTATTGTTAGACACAGCCAATCAGTACAATTTTTTTTTTTTTTTCAGAAAACTCCCAACCACTGCTATATCCCAAATCCTCCCTACTGCACTTCTCGATACATCATCCAATTAACCACAGACTTGGCATCAGAGCAGGGTGACCGAAGCACGCACTGACTGCCACGTTTCTGATGGGCATTATTTCATTGCAGGAACAGAACAAGGGATAGAAAAGCTCTCAGAGATTTATTCCCAAGGAACAAGACTCAAGGAATCCTATGAAAGACAAGTTCTTGCGCCAGAAGTACATCAAGGGCCTTTCTTCTGGTATGTCACGTGTGGTGGGAGTCCAGGGACATCACCCTGAGCACCACAAGCTGCCAAAGCTCTCCCGCTGCAGGGGAGC
This sequence comes from Anthoscopus minutus, assembly GCA_013399455.1. NCBI lineage: Eukaryota > Metazoa > Chordata > Aves > Passeriformes > Paridae > Anthoscopus > Anthoscopus minutus. The sequence goes on from VWYI01027979.1 coordinate 453,697, forward strand.
GGTGACTGCTCTCGGAGGATCTTGGCAGCAGTGCCCTGGCTTTGCCATCCCTCCCTGCTCTGTATTGCATCTTCCTGCCTGAACACCCAGCTGCTTTCACCTCACCTCTCTGAACAGGTGAGGGGGGCAGAAACCTGGGTACAGCAGCCAGACACTCTTCTCCACATGCACATTCAGCTACCACTATAAACAGAAAAACACTGAGTATTTTAGGACAGAAACAATTCTACAATGACCAGCACAGATACACAACATTAAACACTCAGATCTGATCGCTAATTCCACTTCTGATGAAGCATACAAACTCCTTCACAGATCAGTTTGTGCTCTGGTACCATCAGATCCAACTAAAAGATGCCAACAATTCCACCTGTTTCTAATTCAGTAACAGAAGTTCTTCAGTATTTAAAAGCTATTCATTAAAACTTAGTTCTGCCAGGTTTTGTTCCAGATTCTGTAAGATCAATGGTTTATCTTAAACAAATAGTCACAGCCTGCACAGAAGTAATACTCCATCCTTCCCTCAATCATATATGATGCAATATCAGGATGAGATTTTAAAAACCGAAAATATTAGCAAGATTTGCCTTTAGATTTTCACTCCCCAGCTTGATGGTAACAAGTTCTGCCATTCTGCTCCAAAGCAGTAAGAATCTGTACTTTTTACCAGAATGTGAGCCTGTCCTAAAAAGCTACGATGACATTTTGAGAACTTGTGTTTATTGTCAAAACAACTACAGACAGTTTAAGTTCTCAAAGGGTATTAACTTCTTGCATTTGCCCTCAGATCCAACTCAGAGCTGTGGCTCAAGCTAGACTTACTCCCGCTGGTCAGAGAGACCAGCTGCCTTTCCTGATACTGATATAGACACACATATTCAGAAATATTAAGCAAGCTGTCAAGGAGAGCTGCATGTTGTGCCCACGGGAACACGATGCTCCTTTTCCTGCTCTCCAGCAAAAGGTTGTTTTTAGAGTGAAGGTGATGGTGACACCAAAAACTACAAACAAACCAGGAGCACGGAACAGCAGGTTACCTTCACGCTGCTGAACTGATTCCAATCACACAACTGCTTCCAAACGGGACGTGCAGCTTTAACTCGAGGGCAGCAGCATTTCTCCAATGATTTCATCTGCATTTGCTGCCACAGCACTCGCTGTTTGCAAGGGTCTGTTTCCTCTGAGCACTGCAACTCCCTCCCCATCAAACACGGGTCCATCTACGAGCACACAGCAAACTGAGGCAGCAATGCTGTGCCAATTCCACAGTTTCTTTAGGAATCATGCCAGCCTTAACTATAGAAAAGGGTTAATGTTCAGCTGCGTGCCTCGCAGGTACAGTCTCCAGTGAAGAGCCCCGTTTGATACCTGTAGGAAGCTGCCATTTTTGCATCTCATATTCCATTTGTGAACAGACCTTTTTGTTCTTTAATCCAAGTTCTGAATTATTTAATCCTGTCTCCAACACTTGAAACATCTTTCCCTATAAACAAGGGGTTATTTAGCGAAAGGAAATAAATAATTTAAAAAGTCAGACCCTAAAGTGTTCCTGGTTCTGTTTTTAATTAATATTGAGACAATCTGGAGAAACCTGCTGCTTAATATTACAAGGCAGGTCGAAGCTCATCAACAGTTAAATGTCTCCTTCTAACAGAAGGTGGAAGAGGAAGTTGGGAGCAGCCGGGTACCCGGCGCTCGCTGCCAGCAATCCGGGACTGCCCAGTCCCAGCTCCTCACAACTTTCTCATGCACAGAGAGCTTCAAAGCCCTCACACCCTGAGCTACACGAGCTGCAGTTCCCAGGGCTCAGGTGGAATTGTGTTAAGCATAAATCCTCCAGGCTTTCGTGCTGGAACAGAGCGTACGCGGAAGTATTTTTATTTTCTACAATTCCACGCTTGAAATACGTCAGTGCAAGTGAAGGACGGCGACGGAGGGAGGCATGGACAGCTCTGTGGGACTGAACTTCATCCCCAGGAATGATAGTTTTTATAGCACATTGCTTCATCTGCAAGTGGGAGTAAATATTACACTACCTCTTGGTGCAGATGGGTGGGTAAAAAAAAGAGAAAAAGCTAATTTGAAACAAATTAACTATTCGGCATAGGAAGGAAGGTGCTCTCTCCCGCCCCGGTCACTCCAGGGCTCTCTGCAGACAGAGTGCAGGCAAAGTTAACAAACTCTGTGCTGCTCACAGCCTGCCTGCTGAACCTGCCAACAGGTGAACAGCCTCAATCCGCAGCGCAGATAAATCATCACCAGTCCTCAAAAGCAGGTAATGAATATTGTTCAAACAACTCTAAGCTGGCGTTACCAGAATGCTTCAAAGGAGAAGCTACAAGCTGTTCAAGTCAGACTGTCACGTTTAGTCTGCAAAAACGAGATTAAGGTTTGTACAGTGATACTCCACAACAGGTTTTACTGTATGCACAGAAATTAAATTATGATAAAAGTGAGCTATTTTTTACTAAAAACAGAATAGAACAATCTATCAAAATGCCATTTGGCTGTGTTCATTACATTTTAAGATTTAATTTGCATGATAGATACTTTAGCATAATATGTTTTAATCAATAAGCATTTCTGAAGGCTTTATTTTTATAGGCAATATTTAGACTCGTTCACCCTTAAATGTAACACCACGGCAGCGATGTTCGGAGCGTTTATTTTCCTATGCTAAGCAAGTACAGCCACACGTACACAGAGGCAAAAACAAAAGTCCACAATTAGAGATGTCAGACCTTGTTTAACTACATCTTAATTTAATCCATTTTATTTTATACAATTCTACATCTGGATCTCATTTTCTGTATTCCTGTAGGTATTCCGGGTCACTATTAAGAACCCTTTCAAGTTAGCAAAGTTCAGCCAAGTCTACCTTAATCCAAAACCTTTAAAAGAAACAATAAAACGCGAAAGGGGGTGGAAGACGACAGAGAAACCTAAAACAAAACGCTACTTTACCCCACCTCCTAATGCACCTGAAAGTCGGAAGGGACCAGCCTCCCAGCACAGATCCCACGCAGCACTTCCCGTTTCGGGGGCTGCTGGGGTGGGAGTTTTAACATCGCTCCCGCACGCCCGGCCGAGGAGAAGGGAGGGCGGCAGGACCCGGGTCCCGCTGCCGGCCCCCCGCCAGCATCCCCTCACCTCCAGCGGGAATGCGGCTCTGCCCAGCATCAGCGCACCATCCCTCCGCCTGCCGCAGCCTCCGGCCGGCTCCAACGCCGCCTCCGCGGGGGCCAGGGTGGGCAGCCGCCGGCTTTCGAGCCAATTTATTTAAACGGGAGGCAGCGGCGGGTTTGGAGAGGCAGGGCAGCGCCTTGCTGCGCCAATCAACTGGGAGACACGCGTGTTGCAATCCCATTCACGGCGGGAGCAGCACCGATACAGCGACTGACAACCCCCCCGGCCCGCCCCGGCCTTATCTGTAGCCCGGCAACTCAATTAAACCGTGGGGCCGCAATTCCCCCGGGGACGCTCCCCCGGGGCAGGGGGAGGGAGGCCGGTCTGCGAGGACTTTCCCTCGCAGGAAACGGCACTTCTGGGCTCTCCCGAGCCAGCACAGTAAAGCATCAATATTCCGCTCATCTGTCAGATCCTGGACAGCAGGAGAGG
>VWYI01027979.1:458480-485994 GCA_013399455.1 Anthoscopus minutus
GAGCGGGGGATGCGGGGACAGCCGCGCGGGGCGGGGGAACGCGGGGACAGCGGCGCCCGGGGATGCGGACACGGCCGGGCAGCGCGGGGATGCCGGGCCGGGGGCGTGCGGGGCGGTGCGGGTTCGTGGCAGCGCATCGCCCGGTAAATGGTGCCCGGAGCGGCGGCGGGGGGGGGGGGGAGCCCGCTCGGAGAGCCGCGGGGCTAAAATTAGCTAAGTGCGGAGAGTTTAGGGGAAACAACAATGAAAAAGTGCATCGGGGGCAGCGGGTTCCCGGTGTCCGGGGCGGTCCGCGAGCGCCTGGAACGGGATTTCTTGAGCGCGGACAGGCGCGCCCTGCCAGGGCCGGTGCCGCCGGCCGCTGCCGAGGGGAGACGGATCGCACGGAGGTTGGAAAACCAGATCCCAACCCCGCGCAGGATATCCATAGAAACGGAGATTAAAGGGATGAAATAACTTATTTTGTTCTAAACAATAATGTTGCTATAAATACGAACATTTTCCTTGTTCCCTTCTTGTAAAGCACAGAACATCTTAGCAGGCTTATCTCCTAACAAACCAGTGTACGCACACAGCCTGCAAATACCTTGCCCTCCTCGAAAGCTTTCCCTGTTTTTACTGGGAAATGGGCAAACCCACGGTCTGTACCTGTCCCCTCTGGAATCAATAAGCTGCACGGTATTTTTCCAAATACAGCTACTTTCGCTCTTTTGCACTTCATCTGTAAAAGGAAAATATCTCTTCCCTTTCCCCCCCCCAGTGAGCGATTGTACATTTTTTCCCCAAATTGTATTTGATCACTGAGTGAATTTAGTGCTCGCTCAAGTCTGTGGGCTGACTGCTTGGAAATGGCTCTGCCTGTCTTTGGAGAAGTTACGGCAGAGACAGCGGCAGAGCAATTGCCACAGATTATTTCCCAATCTGCTGCCGGCCTCCTTTGGAAGAGCACCATCATTTCAGCCTCCATTTCCACTTTTTGCTGAGGCTGCTGCTTACAAAGATACTAATTGCAATGGCGGGTTTTATGTTAATGGGTTCCACGTAATGATCAGCCCGACGACTACAGACCTTCAGATTGTTGGTTGGCTGTGCTGGGAATAAAACTAATGGCATTTGGTTATGAAAATGTCAGACCTCTTCACATGGTGATCTACACTGGGACTGAAATCCAAGAGCCTCTATGACACTGCTGTGGGGCTGGACCCAGGGATGCCCTTGGAGAAGGAAACTCCTTCTCTCCCACAAGTGAGAGAGGGCACAGGCTTTGAGGGAGGGCAGCTCCTTGCTGGGATGATGCTGGAGAGGATTGGGGTGCCCGGCTGGGGTCCCCCCTGCTCTGGGGAGAGGGTGTGGGGTGCTGGGAGTGACAGCCAGGCTTGGAGCAGGGATGGAGCTGCATGATCCTCTGAATTCTGACTAACGCCGTAACCGGTTTGGTAGCTCTAAAATAGGATTTTAATCCTGGGAAGCATCATTTCACATTCCAGTGATCTAATCAAAATCCTTTCCTCTAATCTCTCCATGGTCCCCCCTTTCTAGATGAAAGAGGCTGGAGTTCCTGTCTTCACCCTTTCTCCGCTGCCTCCCTGTTCTACCAGTCTGTTCTGTGTCCAGGCAACTGCAAAAAGACATTTCAAAGGCTCCTGCCGTGCCATGTAGATGTTTTCTCTTGTTAGTTTGGACTGCAGGTGTGTAAGCCTCAAGGATGAAGTATCGTGGTGCTGTTTTAGGTTCGGGGCACACAGTCATGGCACAATAAATCACATAGGAACCCTCCGCTTTGAACGCGCGCGCACAGAAAAGGAAAAAGAAAAAACCATCTGACCTGAATCATTTTCTGGAAACACATCTGGTTAAAATCCAAAGTTTTAAATTGAGTAATATTTTAAAATACATTTGGTAGATATTAAATTACAGTGTTATAGCTGGTAATATTTATGATACTAATGTGTTAAGCGGAGGTTTATATCTGTCAAGAAATATGAATGATTGTCATATGGGGTAACAAATGAATCCTGATATAAATAATATTTTATGATATTTTTAACATTATTGTAGTCCTTTTTCTTTACAGAAGTTACATTATTGCCAATTTGAAATAAAAGCTCTGTGGCCACATACCAAAGCTTTTAGCTATGTAATTTTGAATAAATATCAAGCAGTACGGCTGATTTGGGGAATTACTGAGAAACCTTAACTCTGCTGGAAGACAAATGCTGAGCACCTATAATTCCTATTGTCTTCCATGTGGGATCAAGTCCCTCGTTTGCCATTTTGTGTGGCAGCAAGCCCAAGGAAATCTTGCTTGACAGCTCTGTTTTCTCAAAGTGCTGCATTTCTTCGGGCTGGATTCTGCAAAGATCCTGCAGGCTACAGAGCTCCTTGGAGCAAGCGATAATGTGCTTTGTGTTCCTGCTGAAATGTACCTGTGTACAATGGGAGAGGAAGCTTGGAAAACTGGGGGCACCCTGGCAAAAAGGTGATTAGAATAAAGTTTTCGTGTGTGATAATGTTTTGAGGAATCATTCTCATCTGTTCGTTTGAGGAAGGTTTTCCTAAAGTTAGATTTGATCTGTGTAAATGCTAACTTCTTTCAACGGGCACTAATAGAGTGCTGAAAAAGGAAGCACAGTGGATGTGAAGTTGAAATCTCAAATGATGGCAACTAGCAGTGCTTGATACATGCAAAATATTTTAAGTATGTTGTACAGATTCTAGGAATCAGGCAAAAATCACATTAAAATTTATTACCTATTAATGTCATAAGATCTCACTGATACAGCTCTTTAGTGAACATATTTGCACTTTGGGCCATCACAGAAAATTGTTCTTGTTACTCTTCGTGTCATCATCTGGAATACTGAAGAAAATGGATCTTTATTCCAAAGGTCCCAAAGTGGTTGGGAGCAGTTCCTTAGCACAGCTGCTCCCCTGGGCATTAGTCTGCATTCATGAGGATATTTTGAACAATGAGTCCAGTATTGAGCACTGGACTTAGGCTTCTCTTTGCCTTAATGAGCCTGGCTGATTTTCTTGGCCAGGACACTGAAAGATGAGGTGCTGCTTCTCCCAGCACCTGTATCTTTTGGGTCTCTTCTCCAAGGATTCTTATGATTTTTTTCTTCTCATTTTCATGTAAACTGACTCCCAAATTTCTATCAGTTCCCCTAAAAGAGTTCCTCCAGAGCCTTCTCTGTACCCCTGTCTGCTCCTTGTCTGGCCACTTCCCTCCTCACTTCATGGCTCTCTTTGCATTTTCTTCAGCTGATTCTTGTCCCTGGCTGCCTGTGCCTGCTGGAAAGGAGCTCCTCATTCCCAAATCCCAGCCCTCTCCACTGTGGAAATGCCCTTCTCGTCACCTTAAAATGGAATTGAGATATCCTTTGCTGCTCTATGCCATTGCCCAGCAAGATTCCACAGGGATGGCAGGGAACAGAGACAGCCAAACATAATTTATGTTCCTGGGAGATTTAGTCCAAATTAAGATCAAAACTCATATATGTCTTCCAAATCACAGATTTTTTTTCCCAATTATTGTCAATGACTCTAATTCTGCTTGATTTATATCTCTGGTAGTAGCCAGAGGTTTTGCAGCATATAAATTGCCTGAGGTTTTGGCCAGTGATGTTGTCACTGTGAGATGTAGAAGCTCAGGAAAGCCCCTGAGCTGAAAATGGTTGGAAGCAGAGAAAATAACAGGGAGAAGTATCCCCTGTGCCTGCACACACACCTGGGTGTCCAGCTGTGCTCACACAACTGGATGGACCTTTGTTTTCTCAACCAACATGGCAATTCCCACATTCTTTGAAAAATTGGGAAAGTTTTAGCTGAAGTCATGTAGATGGCAGCACACATGATCCAAGCACAAAATCCTGATTTCTGTTACCCTGTGAGCACTGCACAGCCACAGATGCACTCAGGCAGGTGGAAGAGAAGAAAGCAATTCTCACAGAGGGCAGGGAAAACAGCTACAATTAAAAGCAAAGTAAATTTGTGTGGTGTGGTTACTTGCTGGTTAACTCTGAAGATTTTTATGAGGATCCAGCACAACCCACAACAGATCTGCCTTGAGGATTTGTGGATTAACCCACACCAACACAAACCTGGGATGGCACTGCAGTGGTGTCTCTGCCATGTGCAGCAGGAGTTACTGAAGACCCCAAAAGAGCTCCCACAACATTTCTCTCAAACAGCTTTTCTCACTGGAGTGTTCAATCCAGATGCTTTCTGCTGTTCCAGATGTTTTGGCCAACATCTGGAACAGCAGAAAGAATAGAGGAGGAAAGGATCTATTGGGTTATGCCTTCCCTGGAGCTGGAGTGAGTAAATTTGATAACTGAATTTCTCTCAAGGTATGGTTCACACCAGTTTTAATTTGTCGGTGCTGTCCTTGCCTTCTCATCCTACATCCCACACACGGGATGGTACCAGAGCCAGGATTTTGTTGGGTGGGAAGCACATTGAGTCCTTCTCTGGCCTCATGCTCCATGCAGCACTCTTCTCTCTGACTTAGGCTTGTCTTGATTTGGGAATTTATCTTTTCTGCCCTCTAAAGGGATCAGCAGACAAGTTAGCAGGTTATGTTCCCAAGAAAAATTCCCACCTTTTCTTTCACTTGAAAACTTTTATGATTTTTACCTTTTACTGGTTTCTTTTAGAGGTTTGGGTTTTGCACATCCTTTTTTTTTTGTGGCATTTAACTCTTGCTATTCCTATCATGAACCCTCACCCACTTCATGCAGCCTCTTCCTCACTTCAAGTTCTTCTTCTTCCCCTCTCCCTTCCTGCTCAGGTCCATTTTGGCTGTGCTTTTGCCTCCCCTAACTCTGTCCCAGTCAAGTATTTCTCCCAGTTTCTGCTGAATTTTCAGCTCCAATATTCCACACATTACTTTATCATAAGGACCGAAGCCTGCATTATTAGATGGCATGCCTTTTTGTGTTCTGAACCTCATCTGGGCTAGTTCTGTTTGTGCAGTGGCAGGAGAGCTGCTTTGGTGGCTGTGGCTGGGGACAGGAGCTGTGGTTGGCTGCTGGCACAGGGCTCTTCGTGACATGAAAGGACTCCCTGCATCCTCCCCCAGTTTCTGCATTCTGTACAGTGCCCGTGGTCACTGGGAGATCAAAATCTCGAGGGCTGCAGGGCAGGGAAGCAGCAAGGAGGAGAAGGAGGAAAAGTACAAGTAAAGCAGCTGTGAGCTGCTTCCTCACCTCCAGTTCCCCTTTCTCTCCCTTCCACAGAAGTGAGGGAGTGCAGAGCTGAGCTGCCTTGGCAAAGGAAAGAGAAGGAAGGTTTTTCTTTCACTTTCCAAACACAAACACTTCACGTGGGATGGAAGAAGGGAAGATCCCTCTGCTCCTTTCCTCCAGCTGGGCTTTCTGGTCCCATTGTCCCCCCGTGGTGGTCGCACCCCTCGGTGGGTCCCCCACGGGCACCTCTGTTGTGATCTGTGGTGGTTTGGGTGTCTGAGGTGGTTTGTCCTCCAGTATTGAGGGTGAGGTTTCATTTGGGGAAGCACATCTTTTCCTAGAAATACGAACACTGTGGCTGACTTAGCACAACTGTGATTTTCTGCAAACACAACTGTGTTTGGGGTGGTTGCATGCGAATGCTGGGGAAGGAGAAACAGTAATTCTGAATTAATGCAGAAGGGAGAAAATAGACGTGCTTAGAGGAAGCCCTGAGTTCACTGCAGCTGCCATTCACTGGCAGAACTGATGCTGTGTCCCACAGGAAACATTTCCCTCCTGTTTGAACGGGAGCATACCTGTGCCTGTTGTGACACATGAGTGAGCCAAAGTGCCTGGGGTAGCACTTCAATCCAGTCTTTCTTTAGTAACATGTATGAAATAAATCGGGTTTTTCCCCTCCTGCTGTTGTATCATTTCCTATTTGGTATCCAGATGGTGACAGATTACCAAACAGGGGGGAAAAAATTCCATGTAATATTTTGTATCTAAGCATTACCTTCTTCTTTGAAATAAAGAGATCCAGTTTTATTCTGGCCATGACTCTCCACATTTATGTGCTGGCCCTTGTCTGCATCTGCTTGGCATTATCCTGGATTGGGGCTTTAACCTGCTATGAATCCAGAGAAATTATATGGAATTGATGGGATCACTATGAATTTCCAGGGGTGTAGGCTAGTGCAGACCACATCCTATTAATCTTGTTGTGTTCTTTCTGTAAATAACAAGCTGGATTCAGCCCAACAAGAGTAAAACAAATTGGAAGCATTCATAAAGAGAAGTAAATGGCTTTAAGATGTAAGAATAACGTATTGGTGGGTTGTCTCCAAGAATCCAGTTTTTAAAGGTACCAAAGCACACACAAAACTTTAGTTTAATGTGTTCTTAAGTGGCTGCTGTGTGGGGCTGGCTGCTGAAGCAGGGCCATGGGCTTAGGACCTGCTTTCATGAAGGGATTATATAAAAAAGCAAAAACTACAAGAAGGAAAAAAAAATGTTCAAGGGCAGCCAACCTGGAAGAAACAAATACAATTTAGTTGTGTGAAGTGTTTATAAATGCAGTTTTTAGTAAAGAGTAATTTTTTTAATTTTCAGACTGCAACTGTCACACAGAAAAGAAACTGCTTATTTGTCTTTTTCAAGGATTTTTAGAGAGCACTTTGCAGTTTAGCTGGGTATTTTGACCTCCTTTTTCCTGTTTAATAGCTTATTATTCTGTTGATTATTTCAGATTAGCTTTTTGTGTGTGCTCTTCTTTATTTGTGATTGATAGGAAAACATTTACCTGGTTTATCTGAAAGTGGAAATCTATTTTAAATTTTGTTCAAAGTTTCAGACTTTTACATGCATGGGCTACCAAATTTGATCTATCAGTCTCACTCCTTGGTTCTCTTGCATCATCAGAATAAATGTGAAATGACACAGAATGCCTGGAATTGCAATAATGCAGTGTAACAGAACTGACTATCAAGCTTCATATATAGATTAGATTAATGCATAAATCTAATTTGATATTTTACATTACTGGGCTAATATTTTACAGATGTAATGCCAAGTTGTTAAGTAAATGAAAATCACAGAGAGTCCAATTCTGAAAGGATTACTCAGGCAAAAATCCCTGCAGTCAGAGGGAGTATTGCCTGAACGAAGTCTGCAAAATTAGAACTAGAGCCATATTCCCCAAACAGACAAGCAGATTTATCTGTGAGATCTGCCCAGGAGTTGAATTCTTGTAACAATGAAAGATATATAGGGAAAATGAGCAAGTAGGGAACCTGAAATATAAGGAGAGACTGATAAGATCTGAGCAAGCACTTGTGCGGTTGGTGATGTCAACAGGAGCCCAAGTTGTTTTAATAAACTTGTTCATAGTTGTCCTATAGTGTGTTTTATATACTAAAGTACATAGATCACCTAAGAATTTAACAAGAAGAGGATTCATATTAAACTTGTACATAAAATACCTCCATGAAATATGTGAAATGCTTTTTTTATATGATTCCAATAAATCATCGATCATAAAACTCTGCCCTCCTGCTTCTTCATATCCAGTTTCAGCTGTTGCTTTGTGCTTAGGGTTGGAACTCATGACACTTGGCAGATATAATTGTGGGGCACTTCTAATTGGTGAAGAAAAACCCTGGCTCTGCTTGCTTTCTCAGGGGATATAAATCAGGAGGAACCCCACCAGAGCTGGTGAAATGTTGCATCTCTGCAAGAGGCTGTTGGGCCAAGTGATATAAATGCTTGCAGCTCCTGTGGAACGTGCAGTCGTGGAGCTGTTTACAGCTGCTCAGTATCTGCCCCACTGGCTTGGATGGAGCAAAGCCAGGGATGATTCCTGCCCTTCACCATGGGCTTTGCTCAGTGTTTTGCACTGTAAATTCTCCTGACTCTTGCTGCCAAGCTCAGCTCCCTCCTTCACAGTTTCATACTCTGAGTGTGAACTGATACTGGTGGAAATCCAAGGGTAAAAAAGTGGTGAGTATAAAGCACAAATCTGTAGCCTGGATCTGAGAGGAACAGCTTGACCACAGAGGAAGTTATTTGCACAAAAAATATTCAAACAGATACGCACGGTTTACATGTGTTTAGTAAATCTTGTCTGAAAACTAGAACCAGCTGTATGGTGTGTGGAGGCCCCGATCCCAGCCCCTCCTGAGCACTGTTTTATACATGTGGATGATACATTTCCAGTCACTTTTTCCATTTTTTAATTTGGGGGCTGTTAGGGACTGAAACACGAGGAGAATGATTTCCATCTCGTCAGCATCCTCAGGTAGCTGTTCACAGCCCCTGCTCAGGGAACCATTCCCACCACAACCCCTTCCCTCCTTCCCTCCACCTGCAGCCCAGCAGCAGAGGTAGGGCACAAACCCCCCTCAGGAAAGGAGCTTTTCATGCCAGGCTCCCCATTATCCTTCGTGACAGCAGCAAAATCCATTGAGCCACACGGGCTCACTCCTAAACGAGGGGCAAACCAGGCCTGAAAGCTACATTTGCATGCCAGATTAAGAAAGTTGTAGATGCAAGCAAGATCTTTTTCCTTTTTTTCCCCCTTCTTTGTGTGTGTGTATGTGTGTGTGTGTCTAACTATGCAACAAATTTTGTAGCTGAAATTTACATACTTCTTGATTCATGAAATTATGAGCAGCTGCTATTTTGCTACATTCTTAAATTGAAAAGGCAGCGAAGAAAAGAACAGACACATTAGGCAAACTCCATCTGCCCCTCATGTCTATCACTTCCCTTCACTCTCTCCTTTGCCAAACAGGATACAATGGCATAATCAGATGTCTTGGTTTGCCTGGGAGAGTCCCCAAATTCATATAGCTGTCGTCTAAGACGGGATTTTTGTTTTTCAGACAACTTCTTGACATGGTCTCTTGTTCCCCCCTGAAACGTGGATACATATTTACAGAGGAAACAGCAGAGCACAAAAGAGCTGCAGGGAGAGAATAACCTTCAAGATGGTTTTCAGGCTTTTGGAGGTTCCTGGAAGCCTTCAGACATCATCTTATAGACCTAAGGGTCGCTGAGAATTAAGAAGCTTTCCTATTTTTTTGTCTTTTTTTACTGCCATCTTTTTATTCAAATTACAGCATGGAAAGATTTTGGGGTGAGAGAGTAAAATACAGGATTTATAAACAGAACAAATGGGGTTCACTGCTACCTTTTGCCATGAATCTGAACAATTCCAATCTACAGGTAGCTCCATGCTTGGAGAGAGGAACTCTCTTTGGAGATGAGAACTTATATTCTAAAAGTCTGGCCCTTACTTCACACTAAATGCCACTTTGCAGATCATAGCACTACATTTCATCATGATGCAAATGTTTTAATTTTCCAGTTTTGAATTAAAAGATGGAAGCTCAGAATTTTAGACCTATTTAACACCTGGTTAAACACTTAACAAACTAGTAACAGCTGAGTGCATCCCTGTTAAGTGGAGTTTTTTCCTTTTTGTTGCCCCACTTAAGAAACAGTCATTGTCATTCAGTCTCATTAACATAAATAGGTTCCCTAGGAGATGTCCCATTAAAGTGGCCATCCCTATTAAGCATGTCCCAATTAAGTAGTGTTTATTGTATGGCAGGTTCCAGACCTCAAAGCAGAATAATTTTCAGTTCCTAGAGGGAAAAAAATAAGTCAAAGAAATTACATATTTAAAAAAGGCTTAAATTGATACAAACTGATAAGAGCCCAAAAATGAAAAATGAGGGCTGACACTTCAGCCTTTTGTTTACCCTGTAATGCTGCTTTTCTGGTTTTGAGTTAAGAATGTAGCCTACACCCTAACTATGAATTTCTTGGCTTTGATTTGATTGTGTCATAACTTAATGTTTTATGACTTACAATCACATTAGTCATAGGAGTCACTCAAGTTTAGAAATGATGGAAAAGACATAGGGGATAGACAAATCCATACTGGGGAATAGTCTTGTGACTGAAGCAGTGGGCTGGGACCCAGCAGAGCCAAGCTCGCTGTCCAGGCCTGTGCCAAACAGTTCTGCCTCACTGAGAGCACAACTCCAAGACTCTGTTCACAGCAGTATTTACATACCTGAACAGACTTTTAAATATTATTTTGTGTGCTCCTGTGCATACATAATCTATTTTGCTCTTAATCAAGGTGGATTTAAGTTAGGGGCTTATTCAAGGTGTTAAGAGACAAGCTCTGGAAAATCTTCCTGCGTTGGCTGAGGATGATACAATTCAGTGTCTGCTGCCAAAGGCTACCCCTTATCCCCCAAATTATATTAGTGTCAGCCACTTCAGCATAAAATCCATGTCTTTAGCACAAACCTGCCTTCAAAGAGCTGAAATTACTTGCCTTGTTTTTGTCCCAAAGCAGGGGAGAAGCAGGCAGGTAACTCCTGTCTGTGATGTGTCTGTGGGAGGTGACCTCCAGCACAGAGACCATGCAGAGAAGGAGGAGGAGGAGGGTTAATGTTCATCTTCAACCACTGAAGGGAGAGCAGCACATTTACACTTTCAGCCAGGGCATTTGCACCTGCAGGAACAAGACATCCCTGATGTAGCTTTACCCCAAATTAGACAACCTGTCCTTCCTCTGAAGGAGAAGTTGGTACCTGGGTGGAGTTCAATAAATAAAAAATATATTCATGTTCCAGGGCCACAAACTGAAATCTCTTCATGACAGGACCTCTGGAATTTTCATCAGTTCAGGTAAAAATGGAAATGCAGCAAATTCAAAGCTTGTCAGAAAATGGAATTTTGATGTGTACAGAGAGATGACTTCTCTGCATCACCTTTTTTTTGGTGTTTCAGAGAAACAGAGTTTGAGTCATGCCAACTTCTTTTCCTAACTTAACAGAATCACAGAATCATTTAAGTTGGAAAAGAACTTTGAATCCAGGTGTAAACCCAGCAGTGCCAAGCCCACCATTAAACCATGTCCCTAAGCTCCCTGCCTGGAAGCTTTCGTGCTTCCCTGAAAAGCAATGTACACCTGTTAAATACTTTTCCTCGGTCTCAATAATAACTTTTCTTTTAAGGAATTAAAACTGTACTCCCTGGAATACAGTTTCATACCAAAAGATGTGATTTGCACAATGATACACAAGTGGTTCACACATTTAAAACACAACCCACACTCTGAAGAACCTTAAGATTCCTCGCATTAAATAAGACACAGTAAAATAAATAAATAAAGCACAGTAGTTCAAAATGAGGGTTTGTGAGTAGGTGGTAAACTTTTTTCTTGGTCACTGAGTAGCAACTGGGTGCTTTGAAAGCATCTTGCAGGAGCCAGGTAAGCTGTGGTTGAGCAATGCAGGTGTCCCCCTGTGGTCAAATCAGAAAGACTTCTATCCTTAAGGCAGTAAAGCAGTTACACCTGGTATCCTCATATCTTACTTCCAGTAAATACATGTAGAACAATGTGGCTTTGTAGTGCCCACTAATAATATCAGGAGCTGGCAACAAGAGGCTCTGAGAGTCTTTGCAGAGTTTGCTGAAACCCTAGATCACAGTGAGCAGGAGGAATGGTTCACAGTGCTCAGGGGTTCATCTCAGAGCTGAAATACCTGGCTCGGTGTAGAACTCCAAAGTCTGCATGACCAGGGTGAGGATCAGCACGGGAAGTTCTCTCCTCAGAGTGGTTTGAGGATAGAGGTTGTGCTCACCACTGCAAAACCAAACCCCAGCTCCAAGGAGCTGCTGCCCTAAAGAGAACTTCAAACCCAGATCTGAGCTGGATGTCTTGGCTTCCCAATTCACCTGCTCCTTGTTAAACAGCAATGCTCTAACAGTGCTTGCTTTAGCTCCAAGTAGAATTTGTGTCAGTATTTCTGGTGTGAGACCATTTGTGTGGGGTTTAGAATTGTCCAGGGCTTCCAGAGCAGGAACCCATGGCAGCAGAAAAGACTCCAAAGGGCCCTGGTGCAGAAAAGAAAGCCCAGCCATGTACCTGTGTGAGACTCCAGTGTATTCTTTCAGCTCTGACACAAATCAACTGCAGGGCACTCTGACACATCCCAACCTTTCAGAGTGTATTTTTTGAGCTCAGCTCATTATCTGAGCCTCCATTCAGATGCTCTCAGCACAGATGCCTTCCTCATCAGCTCTGCACTAAAACATACAGTAAGTGAAATTCTGCCATATGTTAATACATATGTTTCAGTTTCAATAAGCATTTGATGCAGGGCTGTTTTTATTTTTTTTTTCAGGCAACAGAAATTACAGAGTTTATACAATTACCTTCCCTCTTTATTTAAATGTACTAGTGAGCTTAAATAAACTAATTAAAGGTTAGCTACGTGCAGCATAACCTGTCACAATGGTGGAAATGTATCGATTCTTAATAGTTCAGCATTTATCTGCTTGGTCCAAACCAGCTGGGGATGGCAGAGTCAAACAGTCTGAGACTCTCTGTGATGTTGTAAAATGATGGAGAGGCAGATAGCCTGGAGAAAAGGTGTAACCGGGATTTTCACTTCATCCCCACCTCAAATTTTCCCATCTGGCATATCACAACATAATGATGTGAGTGATGTCATCAAACTGGGAGAGAGGATCTGAATGGGGCAGTTTTCTCCTTTACTGAACTTTCTAAGCTGGCCACAAATTGTAATTAGCAAGTGTCTACAGTTTATTCCTGGCAGAGGCTCAGTCCGTTTTCCACAGGCTGGAATCAGTCTGTTTAGCCACGATGATTCTTTTTGTTTGTTTGTTTGCAAATAAACTCTTGGAAAGATCCTGAGCACATTATGAGATTTACAGATCAGTTGCTCTGCACAAGCACAGTCCTTTTACAGCAGTGCAATACCTCTGAGTAATGCTTTTGATTTAACTAGAGCTACTCTAGATTTTCACTGTTGTAGGAGCCAGATTAGGCCCCATAACTCTTGCACACAGACTTGAAAGCATCCAAGCAGTTATGAATGAGAGCAGCATTTGCAAGATAGAACAAAGAAAAAACAGCCAAAAAAAATATCCAAGTTACATCAGCTTTGCCTGCTGGATTCTTTGCTTTACAGCTAGAGAAATATCCAGGCAGACCCTCAGCTAGCAGAAGCTGGCACAGCTTTGTTAAAAATCAGTGGAGCTTTGCTGATTTATATCAGCTGAGAATCACTATCTGCCCCGATGACAAAATGAGGCATTGAAATAGAGTGGGAAGGCAATAGGGTTTATCTGTGGTTACAGCATTAAAACAGCATCATAAGATAAACTAATTTTGTGTAAAGCTTTTTAAAAAAAGGAAAAAGAAAGAAAAAAAGGTGTTTCTGGGGATACAGCATGGATTTGGCTTTCTTAGTGTTGGCTTCTGATCACTGTGCCAAGACTGGCATCTTCCCTTCCCTCAACAAATCAGCATTGCTGCTGCAACCTCTTCATTGACTGCCAATGCTGTGCTACCAATAATTCACCAGGATTGAGAAACGTCTCTGCTCTTGCTCTGCACAAGAGAGTTTGCTCCTGCATGCCTGGATCTGTTCAGTTACTTACTTTATGAACTTTATTAAAAAGAATCAAAGGATTCTTTTGGGTTTGTTTTTCATAAAATGTCTCAAGCATTTGATAAATAAATAATCTTCTACTTAAAATGGGCATGAATTCCCTAAAGACTCAGCGTTACAAGCAGGTATGTGCCAAGCCCAGCTCTCCTCCAGGGGGATGTATATATCTATATACCTGTAATTATAGGCTGATAATTATATAATTCCCTCTATGTATATCATCATTTGTGAATAACTCGGTAAGCTGGCAACACAGAAGGGCGGGACTGTATCATAAGCTAATAAAAAAAAGCAATTATATTTTCTTTCTGATCCAGTTCTCACCTTCCCAGTGAGATTGGGGCATTGTGCAATAAGTGAGAAATGAGGAACCTCGGAACACTTGGAAGCAAGATAAGCATCCAAATGCCTGACTCTGTCATTCAGAGCTCAGCCGAACTGTTTCACTCAGGAAATTATGGGCTGCCATGGGAACAAAGGTCCCTTCCCAGATTACCAAAAGGAGTCTGAAGTGGGTCAGAAATGTTATAAGAATAGGCTTTCAAATGGCATTTATATTATTTCCCAGGTTAATACATGTTTGAATCTAAGCACTGAGGCTAATGTGAGCGATGTCATTTCAGCTTTATGGAACCCCTCCCCGCTGTATGTGCAGCTCACCTCCAAAATGAATCCTGGGAGAAGCTCTCTGCACAGTCCAGCCTGCATCTCTCACCTCTTCTTTTATGATAACTTTGCAAAAAGCTCAAAAGGAACCATTTGTAATCTGTGTTGATGCAGAATCCTGCAGAAGGTGCTTTTAGAGCTGACATATCAGAAATAATAAAATTTTACATAAGCCTTAAAAATTCAATAAATTATAAACAAGCGCTTTTGTTTTCTAATTTACCGAGTTCGTGCAAGTCTCTAATTCCTTTCCAAGATGCACAGCAGTGTGTCCTCAATTGAACCCTAATGTACACCCCCTATCTCACCCTCCAAATCCTTGGGATGGCTCATCTGAAAAGCCTGGAAACAGAGCCCAGTGTCAGGGTAGCATTGAGCCTCCAGTACATAAACCAGAAATGGAACAAATCTGGGCATGCAGGAGATAATTTAAGCAATAAAGAATTAAGAAAATAAAGTGCCAAAGTTTCTCAGTTCTGGTAAATCATTGGTAGCACAGCACTGGCAGTCAATGAAGTGCCTGCCAAAATTGTGTTGATTTGTCAAAGGAGGAAGAGAAGCCAGTCCTGGCAGAAGAATTCTGTGCCATGGAAAAGAGAGAAAGGCAGTGTTGTACTTTAACAAAGAGTCTGTCCTTAGAGCTCTAAATGAAAGATAATTTCTTGGAGGTTCAGATACTAGGAGCACAGATCACCAAATTCTCTGTACCATTTATTACAGCTTTCTGTCCCTGTGTCCCAGGCAGAACTGCTTTACATGTGAAATGGAAATGACTGGAGAGGGACAAATGTAGATCCAAGCTCTCTGTTTGGAGCTGTGCTGGTTATCTCACTCCAAGGTCCTACTCAGCAGAAACCAAATCAGTATCATCAGAGAGTTTATTTGCACTGGAGTCTCTGCGGCTGTTGCACACTCCTGAGAGGGCTGCAGGATGCTTTTCCTATTGTGTCACCATTACTGCTTTGCCCTGCAACCAGAAAAATCACAAATGAAACGTGGCTCAGTCCTAGAGGTTCTGCCTCTGGTTCAGCAGAGGGTGGAAGTATATCCTGAATGTAAACACCCAAGGATCAGGGAGGCTCCTCATCAACTCATAGCTGAGCATGTGCTTGTTACTTTGCTCTGTCAGAAAAGCTGGTGATGGGAGGTTTGAATGAGGCTCTAGATAAAGTTTCTGGTCTGGGTGATCTGTCCTCTGTTTAAGAAGGTGCCAGAAGGGAGAATGCACACAGAAAAGTAACAAAGGTGCCTGAGTTTTGGAAGTGATTAGACCCTCTCCCTCACAGAGTTACAGTCCATACCAAGCTGACAAGGATGACCCCGCAGTGCCTGCAAACAGGTTCTGTGTATTCCCCCACTCCCCTTAGGAAAGGTTTCTCTCACCAGAGAGCTGCCCATGTTCAGTTCATACCTGTGTTAGTGGGCTGATGCAGCCGTGGGTGTGAAAGGGAACACTCAGCCACTCCTGAGTGTTGCCAAAGTGAAACGGGTCCGTTTTCCCTGCCTGTGACAAAAATGACTGCTGTGCTTTTCTACACCTCACAGATAATTAATGTATCAAAGGACTCAGAAAGCCTACACTTGGAAAATAAACAGTTCTCACTGAGGAATATGTCCATAGCCCTATAGGAAAAAAATCTTGTTTGGATAATATTAAAGTCTGAAGGACTGAAAGTTGGCTGTTGCATGCAATAGAGCAATTCAGTGACTGAGAGAAGTCTGTGTGATAACATCTACTGAGTGGTGTACTGTCAATTCAGAACACACCAGGATAAGTACTGAAGTGGGGTTTATTAGAGAGAGGGTTTTGTTTACTCTTTGGGTCAATAAACCTAATCTGGCCTAAAATAACTTAAAATCTTTCAAGGGAGTATGGTAGGCATATACTTGTTACCCTCCCAGAAGTCAATATGATACTCACTGAACAGGAGTTAAATACTGGGCTGGAACAGGGCTCACGTGTTCTTGCTTCTATAAAACTCTGCTTTATGCTCTCTCCCATGTACAGGGTAGTACAAAATGCTACAGCAGCACTTTCCTAGTGTTCTATGGTCAAGGACACTGAATGTCTTCACAAGCAGGAATGAATATTGGCAAAAAAAGAACTCTGTAAAAAGGTTAGGAATTAATACGACAGTGTAACACGTGAGAAAAAAAATCAGGCTCAGATGATTAAGGAAGTTTGTCAAGAGTGTCCTAAGATGTATTTATTTCTTTGTTCAAAGTAGATTAGATTAGTAGTATTAATTCAATTTTAAGAGATATTGAACAACCTAGAGTTCCTGTTGAGTTTACAGCAGTAATAATTCCTAGAAATATGCATATAGTTACCATAAAGTGGATTATTAATGTGATATTCTACTCTTGAAAAAGGGATAATGCACATCCTAAAATACCAAAGTTTTGGGAGTTGTCAGTATTTTTGCTAAACAGACTAAAATTTGGCTGCAAAAATTGACTATTGTAGACCCAGTGCAGCTCTGGAGAAGTGAGAGAGCATTTGCACATCTCCTGTCTCAGGAGCAAAATGATCAGTGTTCTTCTCAGGTACATCTGCTGCTTTTTAATTTTCAGCTGCCCAAGTTCAGTTAACCAAGTGTGGCATCATTCACCCCTTTATTAAATCATGTATTCAATGCAACTGTTCGAGGCCAAATGAACTTTGTTTGCACGGCACTAAGAATTCAGCACTCTGAGCAAAAATAAAGGAGTGAGGAGTGAATACTTGGAGAAATAACCGTGTTTTGTGCAAAGCTCTCTCTGCAATTCCCTCCTGCGGTGGCAGGAGAGAACGATAGAAATCTTTCTGTTCCCTGGGTGAATTGCTTGAGAATCTCATCTTCATAGGGTGGGGGCATTGCAGGACGGGGAAGGTGAGAAGTTTCTTGCCTTTCTGAGGGCTAGTCTGGGCTAATTCCTTTGTGCTTGTCGGGAGGTATCAATTCCTGAAAAGGGAGTTTCCTTTCTCTTTCCTATGACTCGTCAGGACGGTGCCTACATGCTTAACATATCTACATAGGGCTGGCTTCCCCGCCTGCTTGGTGCCTACTGGCCCCACTCCCTTATCTAATCAAGGTTCAATCAAAGTTAATTAGGGATCTAGTTTTCTGTTCCTGCATTAGGCGTAAAGCAAAAGAAGCTCCTGGGCATATCTGATCAAGGAGCTGATCTGTGTTATAACTATGTAATAACTGGCACAACTGTGTAATTACAATACAGCCCTATCTCAGGTTACATCATTATCATTATGCTTAACACTAAAACAAAGTGTGGTTATCATGATTGGTGTCAACACATTTGTGATGTGCCACCCAGGAAGAGGAGGATATACACATGTCACCCAAACCCTGCTTGAGCCTGGAAAAAAGTTTGTTTCTCAGACAGAGCACAAAGAGAAAAGGAAATGCACAGAACACTGACTATTAGGGGTTAAATTTAACCTTCCTTTACCCTTCCTCTTCCCTTCCTTAGCAGAGGCTTTCACTTGTCAATGAGGACTTGACTCTACAGTCACTGATAATAAACTGTAATCTACCTCGGGGTGTCTGCAGTCCATTTCCACAGGGGAGAGATCTGCAAAGTTCCAAGAGCAGCGTTAACTCAAAGGCTTTGCTCTGGGAATATACATTTGAGTTCCATTTTTCTGCTTAAATGATAGTTTAATGAACTAGTAAGTATCTATAAAAAGGAGATGCTGTGAAACTTGTAAGAAGTGCAATTCACTTGAAGGAAAGCCAGTATTGAAAATACCATTTCTGCATCTTCTGCTTCTTGCTGAGCTGAGTTATAAAATGTTAGAAAAGCCATATTGCACAGATTTTAGCCACTAATATTTATGTGCAGTCTTAAATATCAACAGCTTCAGCCATTTTTTGTTAATGATAGGTCTGGATGTGATTTCTCAGCTAAAGACAGCTTCCTTAGCTTACCTCATATCATGGCATCTGGTATCTCTAATTGGAATCATTTTCATAATAACCATGAGCAATATACATTACCATCTAAATATGAAGGCTGACTGCAACATAGACTTGTCTACAGCTTTTTAAGTATCCAGGATCCTGTCCAAAGCCCCTTAGACTCCAGGGAAAGACTCCTGCTTATGTGTCTTATCTAAATTAGGTGCAAAAACTCTCCTAGACTCCATATAGGAAAACGAAAATCTATTCAATAATAATAAGTTTCAGTGCAACTCTGTCAAACCCCTCCAAAGGTGGTGTCTCATTGTGTCATTAAATCAGGCCTAATTCAGTCAGGATTTAGATACTTGCACAACTTGAAATGCCAGAGTAGCTCTGCAGATTTTTAGGGAGGTTCAAGGCATTCAGTAGGTTGTTTCTCTCTGGTTTACTACTTATGAGTATACTTAATTGATCAAAAATTGTACTGTTTCATTAGTAGTAATACAAAATTGCCTAATTCATACAGAAACACGTACTCAATACTAGTTTTTATGGTGGTATGATCTTGTTCTGGATAAATTTCAGAAAAAACTTGCACCTATGTAACAATCATAAATTCCTAAGATATCCACAACCAAAGTTTTCAGCTACTCATTTAGCTGTAGACATTTATGTTATGTTCCAAGTGTGATGTTTTATATTCATCACAATCAGCAGTTCTCAATAAGATAAAAATACATTAATTCACCTCAATCTAGAGAGTTTCTCAAAAAGGGACAAGAAATCCTACTGTCAAATTAAAAAGAAAAGAAGGGATTAGAGTCCCTAAACAACCGCACACACAGAGTTTGTTTAAACTGAAATTTTACATAAAAAGGTGAAAATGCTTTTAAAGAGAACCACCCTGGATTGCATTTTCTTGCTCTCTCCCATATAATTGTAAACATCTTTGATTTCAAAGGGAAAAATCAGACAATTATTTTATAATGTGAGGTGTGGTCTAGTGATTCGAGCATCAGACTGGCAGCCAAAAACCACTGGAGTTTTAATCCTGGCTCTGCCACCGACACCATCTACCGCCTTGGGCTAATCACCATGGGTTTGACTGAGATCTGCTCCCTGTGGGTGCAAGGGGCAGGGACAGCTGCAGAATTCCCGAGTCAGAGCTCCAGAGGTGAGCGAGAACCTTCCTGGTGCTGCACCCAGCTCCTGCCCAGCCTGTCCCTGAACTGAAGGGCACCATCCCTGACCAGAGGAAGACATTAAACCCACATAATTTCACCTTAGGCAAGCTGAGGTTCAGGAAAGCCGTAGCTGCTAAGTGCTGTCAATAAAAGCTTTAAAAGCTCTTTGCATAAGCATATTTGAGTAGGTCTGTGCTTTGAAGAAAGCCTGCTGCTTAGGTCGAGGGATGAGTAAAGCCAGTCCTGCCTTTAGAACACTCCTGACACCTGGAGAGATTTTTATTTCCTTTAAGCACCTTGTGGTTAAATTTTCAGTCATTGTTTTCTTTCTTTCTGTGTGCACCCATCCCCCAGTGACCCCCAGCTTTTCCCTGTCCTTTGCTTCTCACTACAATTCCTCCTGTCTCATTGAGTTGTCTGATTTCTTATCCTTGATTAATACAAACACAGACAAAACCCTCATCCTTGGGGATTTTAATTGGAAGGCTGATAGCCTTTTCTTCTCTGCTTGTACATTTTCCATCGCTTCAGCTTCCTTGAGGTCCACAGACAGACTTTCAATCTCCCCCTCACATTCACCATCATGTTCTTGATCTTTGCTTGCTTGGGGCTTGACTCCTTCTAACACGAATGTTAGGCATCTTGCCATTTCAGATGACAGATCAGCTCTTTGATGTGTCTAATTATGATGGAGAGGGGGCAGAGAAAGCAGGACCTCCTAAAGCCAGGATAAATGTGCTGTCTATACAAACTCTGAGCAGCAATGTGTCCCTCTGCCTCCCCTCTGGTACGTGACAGCACGCTGGCCTCAAATCCTGCCCGACCTGAAAGAGTTCCGTGCACACCCTGCACAAGGGGAGATTTTACTTTTGAACCTTTTTGATTTGAAAGAGGAAATCTGGCAGCAGCCAGGATGCCAGAATGATAGGGAGGGGTAGCAGAATGGGGAGTTCTACCTCAACTTTGCATGGCAAAAGCAGAGGTGGCTGACTGAAAGTGATCTGGTGAGAGAACCTTGCTCCTCCACCTCACCTCACTCTACCTCTGTTTCCTGCACAGAGCAGCAGCAAACTGACACTCAATATTTATGTTGGGGCTTTGCAAAAGTCATCAAATTCAACCCCACAACACATTTCTACTCTGAATTTTCAGTTTGGATTTAGGGCTGCTGTTCAGAGAGACCAGCTGTGCTGCTCTGAGGGCCAGAAGCTTCAGAGCACAGCAAGTTTCAGTCACTTCTCTTGCTCTGAAGTAATTGAGACATTTTCAGAGCATCCCATGCCAAGTTCTTTCGCTTTGGTTAAGAACCAAACTTGTGGTGAAGCTGGAACAGAACTTCCTCTAGAATTTGTGACAACCAGAGCTGAATTCAGCTCTCAGCTGATGTTCAGGACCTTACCATCATCCCTCCCTATGTTTGGGGAGAAGCCCTTGCTCAGTAGAAGGGAGAGAAGACTGGACAGGCCATGTAAGGCTGGAACCTGTCTAAGGACTGTACTGCTGAGCCCTACAGCTCCTCTGGAACAGTGTTTGCCTACAGAACTGATGGACAGCTTCTACCTGTGCTGCAGAGATGTGGCTGCCCTGCTCAGACCAGGGCTCAGTTGAGTTGTGTGCTTTATAAAACACATGAAAGGCCACAGTCCTGGCTCTGAGGTACCTGAAGTCGTTAGCGAATCTCACAGACACTTCTTAATATGAATTTATTGTTCCGTCTGCCCCAGAGCCTGAAATTCTTTATCTGCCAAACAGGCATAGCAGGAGTTTCAGCACTTCTTCACCTTATAATACCCAGCTAATATGCTTCAAGCCTGACCCACAATGATCATCTCCTGAGAAGAAAGTTTGGTTTAGTCTTCCTCCTATTCAGCATTCAGCCCTTGATGTTTCTACCAAAATGGGAAATCAGTACTAGTGAAATGAACACTGATCAACACTGACAAAACCTTTCACCTCATTTCTTGTGGTAAGCTGGGGTTGCATTTGTGCTACTGTCCTTGAGCAAAGTCTTGAGTGGAAAGGTTCCTCCCACCTCTCTTACCCCTTCACTTTCCAGAGGAAATGCAGAAACCTGCTTTAAATGAAACAGCCCTCAGGTGAAGGGAAGCAATGTTCCAGTGTGCAGTGTCAGTCTGAAAGGCAGCAGGGAAGGGGATCCCTGCTCAGCAGCAGTGGAGGGAGAGTGGGGAACATCTATCAATATTTACTGAGCTGCATTGTTTTCCATTTGGTGTTTCTCAGCCCTTCCTCTTTACAGAGCCCTGCCCTGTAATAGCTTTGTCCTTATCCCTGTGCATTGCCAAGCAAGAAACCCAGTTTCTGGCTCTGATCTTTGTTGACAGGGCTGAGGAAGATTGTGGAAGCCTTTCTCTCCATGGGTTCTCTCTACACACCCCAGAGAAGAGATTAATAGTCTCTGAAAGCATCTCTACCCTACAGAAAGGTCACCATTGTCCTGGGGAAGGCGAATAAATGGGGGTTCATCAAGCCTCTGTAGTAACATGGGAAGGACCTCTTCCAGCAAAAATATTGCCAAAAAATTCTTAACAGTGGCAATTTCAGAGGAGCTGGAGGTAGGCAGGTGATGTTCTGGGTTGTCATTTTTCACACCGTGCAACACAGTCCAATCACTTCTACAGGGGTATTTTTTTAACAGTTTTGTTTGCATCAAGTGCTCATCACTGTGTGGCCTGTGACATGTGGGACGTGCTGATTGAGGCTGTAGGAGAACATATCCCTGCCACCTCATCTTCCATAGACAATCAGCTGCCTTTTGGATTCACTTGGAGCTCTGAGTCTGGGCATGATTTTTGCTTTAATTATTTTATGCCAGCTCTATCACCTTAATATTTATTGTTCTGGCTCTGGACAGTAGAGCTAATTAATGTGTTGTGTACTCTTGAGCATCCTCTTAGTGTTTCACACATCTTTTGGGGTCTGATATACAGAGACCCTTAATCCAACAGTATTTACTTCACCATAAAGTAGAATAAATCTACCAGGAAAACCAGCAGGAGTTCAACTAGAGCAGTAGAAAAATCTTCTCTTTAGTTTTCCCATTCCCTGATTTATTTTGATTTAGGTTGGGGTAGCCACACTGCCATGTGTGTTCTTTCTAAGTAGATTCCATACATTTGATGTGTACACACACATATGTGCAGATACACGGTGTAGGGCATTATCCTAACTTGCAAAATCAAATTACCTGTGCTAATATTCATTTAAAAACATAATGTGTAGTAGTTGTATTGCTGGAAAGAGAGGGAAAAATGTCTGAAATGGGCTGATGCAGTTTTGTCAGATTATCATAAACTCCCAAACCTAAGCTACAAGAATAGCTGATCCTGACAGATGCTTGCCGTTGGAGTGCCCACATAGGGAGAAGTCTGATTATGTGTCGGGTGGGAGGGAAAAAGAAGTTGATTTGCTTTATCCTGTCAATCTAATGATTCACTTTGCAGGTCACACTTTATCTACACACAGTGTTTATTTAGACAATGAAACCATCAGTGTCATTGATAGGATCTAACACGCCAACAGAGATAGTTTACTTTCTTGGTGTTTTTTATTGTTGCTGGAGTATGTAATCCTGCCACAGAAGACTTTTTATGGAAATAATATTTTGTTATAAGCACTATCATCGTGTATTGTAATTATTATTTTGTTTTACCCTGCCCACACACAAAGCCGTTTGCATTATATTCCATTGAAGGATACATTTTAAGTTCTCTCTGGTAGTCATGAATAATGTAAATTGACAAGAACTATTATGGAGGCAGGTAGACAAAGAAACAGAAAGTTAAGTGGTTTCCTTTCTTTTTATGGCAGAGTGACATTTACCTGTAAGTGCATTTGATTTTAACACAATAGGATGAGTCTCTGCTGTGCTGGATTAGGATCGAGGCATGTGGAGGAGTTCAGATAAAGAGTGGGCACTGAGAAATGCCCTCGCCAGGCCTCTCCAGGGAGGGTACTTCAGCAGCAATAGCATGTCAGAATGTCTTTTTTTTTTTTTCTTTAGTCCTTGCATCCAGCTGACAAAATCTTTCCTTGTTTCTGTGTCTGTAATTCCAAGAGATCTCTCAGTGCTTCCCACAGCTGTCTAATACTTTGTGCTTGTCACATCACTTTCCAAAAAAGGGTCAATGTCACTTTCCCACCCTGACAGACAGAAAAACCAAGGCAAAGAGAAGCTGTAGATGAATGAGGGTCACTTGGAGGCCCAGGACCTGCTCTCCTGGTGTCTGTACCCACGGCCCAGATTGGTACTGCCTCTCACATTCCAGCTACAAATTTCATCAGTTCCCCTTTTCCTCAGACTTGCCAGAACTGCACTAGTTGGGTCTAACTCTCCCACAGTTACACTGAATTTAAATCAGAAATAACTTCAGTGGGTTGGATTCTCACTTTTGCAACCAGGAGTGTTCCCCCTAAAACCAGTAGAGCTCAGTTTTAGGTCTGAGAAGGTGTAGCTGCTCTCACATCTATAAACATCCCACTAAGTATGAAATACTTTATTTCTCTAGTGTGACACATTTACCACCCTCCCCAATCCAGCTTCTCCCTGCAGTGTAACTTTCCATGTCCACAAGGTTACACCGGGTAAGAGGCACAAAAGCCACTCAACCCTTGTCTCCAGTAAAAACCCAACCAACCAAATAAACAAAAGCAAACAAAAAACCAAGAAGGCATCACACCATGATCGAGATATTCCCTCCCCCAGGGGAGTCACAGGTCTGAGAGTGGCGAGCTGAGGTCCTTTGGGAGAGCTGACATCCCTCTGTTTTTACAGAGGAGCAAAAAGGAGGATAGTGGTTTAATCTGCCCATATTCCTTGAAGGAAAAACTTCAGAGAACATTGTCCAGGCTGCCTCCCAGAGCTTTTCTACTTTTGTGATCTCTCCTTTAAGTTTCTGTGCAGGAGCAGGACGGGCTCTGGCTGATGACAAATGTGACCTGTCCCACTGAGTTATTGTTGCTCGCTGTGGGGGATGAGCTTTTGCAGTCCTCTGGTTCCTGGTGACGTAGTGCAGGGTGTACACACACACCACAGTTGTGTCTTGGGGCTTCAAATGCCTTTATCTATGTCATGCATTGGTTTTTACAGTTTGCTATGAATCACTGGTGCCTGCTGGGAGCACATACCCGCTTCTGGTTATTTTTATTACGATGTTATAATGGGCACAAGGACACTTAAAAGTGGAACAACTGAGCATCTCTTGGTAGCCAGTGCTGTGCAACTCTCCTGGGACGCCTGAGAACACTGAGTTGTGCTGCTGAACTGTCTTACTGTAGTGAAAAGAAATTAATTCCAAGATAGTCAGTGTGCTGTGTAGTAACTCTACTCATGTAAATGAGGGAAGAGTAGCTAGAGCCCTGTATCAAATCCTGGAATCTGTGCTCAGAGCCCTTGATAAGCTGCAGGTTTCCTCAGTGAGGATGGATCAGTCATTTAGACATTCTGGTTATATTTCAGCTCTGGCATAGTTCTCTCTGTTACACGATTCCATGTCCTGGGATGCCCAGGACCTAGGCTGGAAAGTTTTGTGGCTGCCTTCTAGCCAGAATCCCTTGGTCTGCTGGCTTTCTTACCGGCAGCAAATCGATGGGCAGAGGCATAAGATGAGTGTTAGGATCTCCTTCTGATGAGAACCTGAGACATAGGCAGGAAAAACACCTGGACAGCAGGTGAAGAAAAAGGGATTAATGGCATGCTGGGTTATTACACCATGCTGATGCTGCATGGTAATGCCAGGATGAGTGCATTAAGATGTAAGGAATCCAATGTAATGGAAAAAGGGAACATATAAACCAGAAGTTTGCTAATAACTACTTGTCAAGGGAGTGAAGGTTTCAGCTTTGAAGGTCGAAGTATTTGAAGGACAAATGTTTCTGCTGTCAGATAGAGAAACAGGGAGCAAAGAGACCAGCCTGAGAACTGCTGGGCACTCAGCTCCTTTGCTATGAGGGTTTAGTGCTGGGTGATTCCTGAAATGTTTGTTATGGGTCGTGAGCATGTTAGAAAAACATCAAGATGCTCAGAGAAAACAGTGAAGAGAATGGCTGAAACAAACAATACTTGATATGAAATACCAATATCATCTGGAGTTCTATTAGCTCTGGAGCTCTCAGAGTGGACTTCATCACCTCCAGTTTAGAAGGTCAGAGACAAGAGAACTGATCTGCTCACAGCACACAGCCAGCAAATCATAGAATTGGGACTAGAAACCAAATTTTTTACTCTTTGCAGGAAGAATTGTTTACTTAGGTTTGTGGTTGTTTCAAAAGTCATGGCTACAAGAGGACTTGAAATAACTGAAGTCAGTTTTCTAACCCCATTGCACAGGCTTTGGCCAGGTCTTTGGATTCTGCTTTGTGCTTTAATTCTCCTGTGCCACTGCACACAAATTGACAGTCACTTTTATAGGAAAATGTTAAGCCCAAGCTCTGCCTTTGGGTACAGAAGGAAATTGCAGAGAAGAGAAGCCACCCTGTCCAGCTGATCAGGATAGTGGCCATGTGCCAGACATCATCTTTTGTGGTAATAATTCCTTCCCAATGGCAGCTGAGCTATTTGCCTGTCATGATTTGTCTTTTTGTGCTTGGGGAATGCTGGCTGACCTTTGTCTTTGATGTTGCTCAGCCCTTTCCTTGCAATAGGGCAGTTCAGGAGGCCATGACCACATCTGCTTTGGCTGGTTCTGTTATCAATTAATTTGTCCTGCCACATCAAAGAACAGAGATAAAGCTGTAGCATTTCCTTACCACAGATTTTTATCTTCACTCCCCAGTTCACCTCACAACACACACACCTTCCACCTCCACAGCAAGCAGAGAGAGAGAGAGACAGACAGAGAAAGAAACTGGAATGATATCCTAATAGCATCCCTCGAGTGCTGATGGCACCTGGGTCTCTGTGTGCTGAGCCTTACACCCACTTCCAATCTGGCCTGGCCACAGCCAGGCGGTTGCTTACTCCCCCAACAAGTTATTTGTTTTTCTCTCTAGACAAATCAGTGATGTTAGAATGACAAATAGCAGTTATAGCTTTGCACTTAGCTGAGTATAATTTCAGCCCATCAGTACCATCTGTCTCCTTTCTTGGGCTGCAGCTCCATTAAGTGACAGCCAGAGATCCTGAAGGACAAAAAGCCCAGCTCACACAGACTGATATTTGAGAGGTCAGAACCTGTGACTCTTTGCCCTCTGTGGTTCTTTCCAGTGGTGATCTAGAGAAAATGAAGGTGGGACACAGAACCTAACCCAGATTCAGACTTCCTGAGCTGTGCCATGCTGAGCCTCAATTCTCTTTGTCCAGGAATTCTGTGCTGAGATTGGTACTAAACACCATCCAAACTTGCTGAAGACTTGCTGGGGTGGTCCTGTTTGTTTTGGCCTTGGGACAGCTGTCAGGCTTATTTCTAGGAAATTTTGTGTTCATTTACTACAAGTCATAGAAGAGATAAGAGGATGCCTCTACATAGTAGGTATTAGTATTAGTAATATGAATATTAAACTTTAGCATTAATAAACTAACCTAATCTGTTTGTGGTAAGAACCTTGTAGTTCTTGAACTGCCTTGTTTTCCAAGGAGCAACTCCTCTTTTCTCATGGCACTCACCAGGAAAAGAGATGCTTAGTAAAGATTCCAGTCTTCATCAAATTTCAGGAGAAGATTACTTCTATCCTGGTTAGATCTTTCCCTGTCTCCAGGGGCATCCTCATTTCCATCCATGACCTTTCCAAGTTCCTTGTTCCCATTCTATATGAAGTTCAAACTCCTCTTTCTCATTTTGTCTATACTGTCTATCAGTAATTTATCTGTCATCTCCTCTGTCTCTGCCTCCTGTTCACCATGTGCCCTGCTGAAACCTGGCCACAGAAAATAAAGCAAGGCATTTTAAAGAGTTTTTAGAATTACTTTAAAGTGGCTCTGTTACAGTAAAGTGAAAACGCCAAAGTAAAGTACTGGGCTGGGAGCAACAAGCCAAAAAGAAGTGCCAGTGAAAAGGATTTGTCTGCATGAATATAAAATAATTTATTCAAAGACTTTGGGCGCTTGCCTTTTAAGAGCTCAATTCCTATGTAGCTGCACCAAAAAATGATCAGATTTGCAAAACAGCTCAGTTTGCTGAGCACAGTCAGAGTGTTATGTGTGTGTGAAAATCTGTCACCAGGCATGCTGGGGACTGGGTAGGACCAGCACCTAGGGATCTGTATTCCAGCTTTGGCCTTGTGTCCTCAGACTTTCCTGATTTAGTTGTTTTCTCTACAGGCTTGCTTGTTTCCTTTCCTTTCCTTTCCTTTCC
>VWYI01027981.1:376-140954 GCA_013399455.1 Anthoscopus minutus
CTAATAACATTATCAGTTAATATTTAATTAACCCTCACATGGTTGTCAATGGGATTTTACTGTATTTCTTTGTCAGCCTTACATGTTCTTCTGTTTTAAATGAGGATCAACTGTGTCCAAATAATTTTCTGTAACTTTAATGTTAAGATCTACCATCACTTTAATTTTCACTATTGCTTTTGCTCCAAAGACTTTAGGAAAAAAATACTGCCATATTATAACATGTCTAATGTGAGATTATGAAGAAATTAAATTCCCAAATTCCACTCACTTTAGTGGGATGGCAGCCATTGAAACTTTAGTATCATAAGCTAGAATTCTGAAAACAGCTCCTCATCTATTATAGAACTTCTGTAGTCTTACCAAATTTTTAGTTCTAAACAGCAATAGATATAGCAGACTCAGCCTTTACCACTTCTATTCCATCAAGGAAAGATAAATACTACCTTTATGGTAACAAAAGAGACCAAAGACTAGGCACAGACAGACAACATTACACTGTTCTACCCACCTGTTGGCCCCTCCTTGTAAAGCTTTAGGTGAGCTAGAGGCAAAAGCATAAATGAGATTGTATTTAAGCTTCACACAGGGTGTTTGTATTTTACACTCGTTAGCTATGTATTCTAGCAGGGAGTCTTGCACTTCATTCATTACTGAAAATATATAACTTGGTATTTTCAGTTCCCCCTTGTATTATTTTGTCTTGCAAAAAATTAGCAACTGCCTGTGAACTGCCTAATTTCTGAAGTGTTGCTATACACTAGCACTGCCTAGCAAATCAAACCAAAATCAAATAGCAAGTACTTAATAAATTCCTATAATGCAAAAATATCCCATGGATGTTCCTTGGTATACAATGGGCAGTAATACTATGAAAACAAAGCCACCTCTGTAGTACTCCCCACTACCAAAACCAGGCCATGCAAACCCAATACATTTGGAAATATTTCTATAAAGCTCTCTGCTTGATACATACACATTACATCATATGCTGATTTTATTCATTCCTCAAGACTTACAATTGGAAATAACAATCATGCTCACTCATTATTTCATTTTCATGTTGTGTGGTAAGGGAAGAAGGCCAAAGCAGATCAGAAAGCTTAGACTTTTCTGAGAGTTTAATTTCATACTATCTGATTAGAAAACAGAAGTTGGAGGTGGGAAAACTTTCGAGAATTTCTCGTTCTGCTTTTCATTTCCAAAACATGCATTTAAAAAAGTTATAGACTGCAATAGCAGTAACTGATATTGCAGACATATGTGACATCAAAATATGCCACCAGAAATAAAACATAAAAATTAAAAATATTCCTGATTATTAGTAAAGTATGAGGCATGCTTCACCATTTTGCAAAGAAAATAGACACTGAAGCACGGGTGCATGAAAACGGAACATGAAATAAAATTTGGATGTTTTGGGCAACCTGCATAATCAAAATGTCTAATTCATGGTCAGTTTTTTCATTGCACAGAACTTGTCTGAACACAAAGCAGCAATCGCATTTACAAATCTACCCAATAAACACACGAAAATCTTATAATAATGAGCGTGCCTCACTCTTCACCAAGATTTTTAAAAGAAAAGATACAAACATTCACTGGTCAATCTGGCGACCTGAAAATTCAACCCAGAAATACTAGATAGGGTAGGTTACAGCATTTCTAAGGGAAATTTTTATTCTTCAAAACTGTTGCAAAAAGCAAGTATACACATTCAAATGTTCTTCTGTATTATTCTACTGTGTTCACAACTACGCTATGCAAGAATTACCTTTTCTTCTTTGGTAATAAAACTACTTATCTACTTAAATAATTTTAAATAAAATCTTACATCAAAACATTTCCCACAGAAATCTCCATAACTCGCATTTCAAGTAGATAGGTTACTCCCCAAACTTTACACAGCAACTTAAGAAACTTCTCTGCCATAATCTCAAAGCTTCATGTAGAAAGCAGAAGCTTTGAAGTTAAATGATCTATATAGCCACTTCTGGTCAGTACACTCATTTTTGTAAAAAGCCATACATATTAAACTTGGTGTGTAGAAACATGCAAAATAATGTTAGCACAATTTAAAAGTAATTAGAGAAGAAAAGCTGGAAAACTTGAGTGCAATCTACCTTTCTTGAGACGGACCACACCCTATGGTATAAAGAAAATCATTAACTTATAATTGCACTGATTCATTAAATTATAGAATAGTGAGGGTTTCTTAATGTTTTCTTCCTTCACGGTAACCCTTGGTCCCATTTTCAATATTCCCTTTAATTCCAGCATTTGTTCCCTCCTCTATTGCCTCATGCAGTTCTCATCTTTAACCACCAGGTGTCAGAAGGGAACCGACTCACCACAGCTATACCTTTCTAATTACTTTTAATTTATTTTTACAGATGTATTGATGCGACCATAAAACACCAGCAAATTCGGGCTTTTCTGTCAACAAATATACACATGATAAACTTTCAAAATCTCATTTTTTAAGTCTTGGATTGGTTTTTATAAAGTGTAACTACAATTAAGCATCCTTTTTTAACTAGGATATTAAAATTTATTCATGCTCAAAGAAATTCACAAAATTGCCTAATTTTTAGGGATAGGGGATTGGATAAAATAACACTACATGTTGTTTTAAAACTTGATTCTAATCCTCCTTCCCTCAACCCCATTCCATCTACTTCTATCTGTCCTTTCTTCTTTACTTCCCACTGAACCTGAACTGTTTTACAGATCCGTAATTCATTACATGTAAGAATGCTAAATCTGGGAAATGAGCAGACATCCATCACTTCAGCTTAATTTTTGGTTTAGGGTTTTTTTGCTGCTGCTGTTTCATTTTTAAGACAAGGAAGAACCCTCCAAACCTAAATTTCCAAACATTCCCAGCAGCTTAAAGATTCTGGTAAAGTGAAAATATGACAGACATGAGAAAAGAAGACAAATTAAGAGGGAATTGTGGAAAAGAAATAGCCCAAAACAAGCCAATAGTACAGTATCCAAATTCTGTCCATATATTTACATAATACAGATGACACCAGTGTAAACCTACTACAGGTCATGAAGTATCTTCACAATAGTCAGTGAATTCCCCAAGACTAATAGAATTGTATCCACAAAAAAACAGCTTCCTATGGAAAAGCCAGCATCCCCTTGATGGTCTGTTATGGAAATGAGGAAAACATTTACTCCTCTTTCTGATTGCAAAGCAGTATAAAGCACTATTCAAAAGCAGTAACCTGAGTAACTTATCTGCCTGAGCATTCCTCAGCTGTGAGGGGTTACAGTTACAGTTCATTTACCTGATAGCAGAAATGAATAGTTTCACTTGTCATTTCACCCTCCTACAAAGGCAGCACTAGAGGAACTGCTGCTGGGGACATTTAACACTAATTCTTTCTCAATAAACGTCCTACTTCATATTTACAGAACCAATGTATTATAGGATCATGTTCACCATGCAATATGGTAACAAGTAACCCTGTAACAGCAAACATGGGGAACAGATTTATTGCAGAGTACATGTCTGTGCCATAGCAGAGGGAGCAAACTTGGCAGGGCTGATATTGAATTTATCTAAATAGAAATCCAAAAAGCAGTTCTAAATGCAGGTGCAAATTTTAAGAAAGCATCATAACAAGTGATCAGCAAGACTGAAGAACAGGACAGAGAATTCAGTAAAACTCAGAGGAATTTCTGTTACACAAAAGGGCTTCATATATTTTGAAATAGAACCATGGAAATAAAATACAAAGTCATTCTTCTTGTGTACACAATTGCTCTTTCACTGTGTTTCAGTTATACAACAAGAATCACCTTGTAAAACCCTGTGATTGTTTGGGATCTTTGCAAAATTGGATTGGCCAGGTCCACAGTCCAGTCTATATTTCAAAATTAAAACTACAGTAAAAGAAATGATTCACACAGTTGACCTTCATTATATTCAGACAACAGATTCATCTTCTCACTAGGAAAATATTAACCTTAGAAATCAGCTTTCCAGATTGAGTGGACTAAAGCTGCCCTGTATGTGAATCTTAAGCATGCTGGTATCCATGGCTACACATATGGGTGTACGCAGACATGGCTTTGGATACTGTAAAACCTTTCCTTGTCAGGCACCTGCTGCAAAACACGCACCCAGACTCAAAAACAATAGGTCTCCTAAAATTAATACATTTCTACAGAGAGTGTGCATAACAAATATAAAGCAATGATTTTTATTGAAAAACTGTAGCATAACTCTTCTTCCCTCTCACCTTGTAAAAATATAATCCTCTGTGCATGGGAAGGCATAGACATTTTATCCCATGGCCTTAGATACAGTTACCATTCTGTAACTAGGGGCTGGTATGGGTTTTGTTTTTAAAGATTTAAGTTTAAAAGGTCAATATTCTTTCCTATTTTGCATCTATACCTAATGATAAGAGCCTGTAAACAGAAACAGAATTTAATTTGACTTGAAAAATAGGTCAGAATTCTTATCCTAATTTTACGGATGGATAAACTGAAACTTGGAAAGGCTCCCAAAGCTTTCCTGAAGCCATTTCAGAAAATAGCAAAAGACTGAAAATGGAACACAAACATCTTAACAACAAATCCTAATCATCTACAGGCGCCTATCTTTTTGTTACTGTCTCAAGAAGTACAGTATGAATGACAGTGTCAGCTGCAGTGGGGAGGGAAAAACAAAGGATATTTTTGTTGCCTGCTTGTTTTTGAGCAAGGTTTTTGTTAGTAATTTCAAAGTAATCTTAGCACATAGTGCTGGCAAGGCATTGGAAAAGTGTAGTGATCAGCACAACCTCTCTGTGGCTGTAGAGATTTCTGAGTAGCACTATACCCAATACCTGCTAAACCCATAAAATCACAGCTCTAGCTATCAAAAGGGGAAAAAATGTCATTGTTACTCTAGCATAGAGGATGGCTACCAAAACCTGGCTTGTAATAAAACCCTCAGCTTCGCAAAAATACACTAGTGTATCTGTCTGGGTATGAAATATCTAAATACATGCACCCGTGTCACGTTACACAATAAATGCAGTAAAATGTAGTAAAATAATTTACAAAAACTTTATGCACTCTGAGGTCACATCAAACTGATCATCAAATTGATTCAATCACAAAAAGCACTACCTTGAAGCAATGCAAAATATCCTGTTTGTTATACTGCTTCTTGATCCAATTCACTATAGTAAAATTTATACTAGAATACCAGAACTAAAGCCCAAACACCACACTGAAATGAAATAAACCTAAATTACTAAATTTTTTTTTTTTACTTAGGATGAAACCAACTGTTGGTAGTCACTATTAGAATAATTTTCTTCAGGACACTTAACATCAAGCATTGTCTTTCTTTTAAAGACGAACACAAATTGTTCAAGGCCACAAAGGAAGCTTATGTTAAAGAAAGATAAGAAATCATGCTCTTATCTCTCATCATTTTGTTCCAACCATTATGCCTCTCTCTCACATAAGCCGGTTATTCCCTGCACTTACATCATGGCCATAAAGTGATTTTCTTGCTGGGAACTAAGAGTATAGGCAATCAAGGATTTGATATATTTGAGATTCAGCAATAAACCTCTCCCACTATTTTGTATTTCATTCACCATTTACCCATTTTTTGTCTAATAAGACCTTTATCAGACACCTACTTATTTTCTTATTTACCCTAAAATTGTGCTTACATCATCACAGACTCTTACAGAAATTGCGGCACCATAGAGACATTACCTCATTGAAGACTGGAAGATGATGAACTGACAGCCTGTGAGAAAATGAGGTTTTTAAATGTTTAATATAGACATTTGAATAAAAAAGAAAACACTGAATGAAAAAAATGAAAAAAACCTCACTAAATTGATTAATTTTGCAAGTGCCTTTTTTTAGTATTTTCTCCCATAGGAATGCCAAACATTTCTCTCTCGTTACTTTTTACATTTCTGTTTTGCTAAGTGAAAGACTGAACTCCTTCTGTTGTATATAAAAGAACTAGTTTGATCCTGAAGGTAAAAATGGTATTGTTAATAGGAATTAACAGAACCTGTAAATCTATACCACCTTAAGGTGGAGATTGTTCTTCAAACATAAGTTGTTTTATCTGCCACAGAACCCAGGTCTAAATTCCTTTTCTTGGACATGTGTCTGCAAGTGCTGACCTAGTCATATAGAGCAGCTGAGATATTTATTATACATGGATTCAATGTGATGTAGTATCATAGATTCATTTCCTTCAGTGTAGACATGAATTTGTCTCTTCTATCTGGCTAGATATTTTCACCACACGTAACGGCTGAGATATCTACC
Organism: Anthoscopus minutus; assembly: GCA_013399455.1. Taxonomy (NCBI): domain Eukaryota; kingdom Metazoa; phylum Chordata; class Aves; order Passeriformes; family Paridae; genus Anthoscopus; species Anthoscopus minutus. Next base: position 6,686 of record VWYI01027981.1, read on the forward strand.
CTTCTGTCAGAGTTAATGCTTAAAAACATGAGAAGTCTCTCCAAGAATTATGGAGGAAAACAAAAAAAAACCCTTAAAATGAAAGCAGAGGAACAGAAATTTATGACCAAAAATATATGCACAGAAATGTCTTTGAAATAACTATGAATTAAAGTACCCTTCTTCTAGTCTTCCAGGATATAAATGTACTACAGGCTTTCTGGACTTCAGCTATTTTAGACACACTTCAAAGAAGTTCCAGTTTCTCTAGAGAATCATGCAAGCAGCTTGTGCTAATTACAGAGAGCTAGTTGACAACACAATCACTTGCTCTATGGAAATATGCATTAAAGAACTGAGAAAACATAAGTAAAACCAAAATATTGCAACATCATCCATGCAATTCAAAATTAACAACCCAAGATTCAGATACTGCAGGAGACAATATTATGACTGCACAAGCAATTATCAAATGCATGAAAAAAACCTGGGGCTCAGTTGTATCCCTAACTTCATTCACTTCTAGTATTCCTAACAGGCCTAGTCAGCCTCACACACGTGTTCCTTGTTATGACCATTTGCTTTTCAGTTGGTTTCCCACACATCAAGCCAGACTGTGAGCCTCAGGAGGGAGTTAGCTACTCCTCCAAGCTGCTGTGAGTCACTGTGATGTCTGCTGTGTAGGCCAAATTAAGCCTGAATTTCTTGCTTCCACTAGGCAACAAGAGCAATGAGGAAAAACATGACAAGGAGGTGAGAAAAGATCAAAAAGACAGGAATATTCTCCCTCAATATGCCTACCTTCCTGTCATAGTTGTCATAGTGCATGGTGATGAAGACAGTAAATCACAGACATAGTGTAGAATTGCAAAAAAGATTACTGTATTCCAACTTTCAAGTTTTCAGACTTACTTAAATCCTATTTTATCATGACAAATGAAAAAAAAAACATGCTACCTCATAAAATATGTACATATTCGTGTACCCTGTTAGAAGTACAAAGATGAATGTTGACAAATTTATCCTTGGATGTGAACATATATTTTGTCTAAGCCTAAAATAAAGCTGTGCTAAATGAATACTTACCTAATACTTCATCCTCTTATTATTGTTTCTATATAAATTTCTATTTTTTGGTAGACTAAACCCTTAATCACAGAAATTAAAACATTAACATAAATTATTGACTGAAAGTTAATAAAATGAACCACTTCAGCATTTTTTTATTGTATAGATATTCATCTATTCAGGAACATCAGTAGAGGAAGACCGGAATCACAAACATGCCTAACACACACAGTTTTTGAACTCTGTTCTAAGATCAAGAACTTATCATTTGATCTTAGTAGTCAGGACAAGACACTGAGGTAAGAAATAGGGGTTTTGGTTTAAATCAGTCAATTTTAATAATGCAGATCATTAACATGCATTATAGCTTATTTTAAAGAAGCCTACTTCTTAAAAGGGTGTCAAGAAGCTTCTAAAGTACTGGTGACTGGGATGGAATTCTGGATGCAAAGGGGTATGAGAGGAAATTATAGTATACACATGCACTTTGAAGGTACCTACTACTGTCAGAGAGGACTGTGAATTTAGAAGTTTTGTTGTATTGCCACGTTCATATTCATAAAAAACCCCACAAACCCCAGCAATAAGACCAACATGGAATACCAACCCTGTTCTTATAACTGTATCATCACGACTCTTGAACAGTACCTTGCCTCGCTTGTAGCAGACTCTATAAATTCATTCCCATGCATAATGCTTTGAAACAGTCACACAAGCCCTCAGAACAGCCAGTGTAAGTGATCCATCAGGTGCAACTTCCAACTGCTTTCTGGGCATCCCTGAGTAGCTGAAAGAAACAACCTGCCAATCTCTGAGGCACACCTGTAACTTTACTGTAGTTGCAAACATAGTCTTTGCCTATTTCCTTTAAAAGCACTGCTTACATCACATCCCAACTGAATCATCAGCACTTTGTTTTTGTTCAAACCCCTCTGCCAGACGCTGGAGCAACTAATGAACTGCAGAACCTCGTCTATAAAAATTTGACTTAGCAAACAAACCATCAACATGTTGATGACACTGCCACCCAAAATATCACAGTAACAAGAGTAACAATTTACATGGGCCCTAAGCCAGTCTGTCTTTCCTATTCAAATTTCAAGAAAGCATGACCCAATTTCTCTACAAGTAGTAGAATCTGGAGCTTTTGTTAATTCATTTTCCTTTCTTTATTTAAGCATATGTTTTACCACAAATTATTACAGTCATTAGAAGCAAAAATATTTGTTTGGGTAAAATTAATATAGCAAGCATATAGCTTATAATAAAAATCCAAGAGTAACATCAACTTGCCAACAGCTGAATACCTGTCCTGGCCATCTAAGTAACAGACTCCCAAATTTAGAGCAATCAGATGCACCATAAATTCAATTAAATATAAAATATTAAATTAAATTCAATATTAGAACCATATAATTTCTGTCAAAACTAAGTTTTCTCAATCTTCCAACAACTTTTATACTTCCACTATTATTCTCACTTTACAAAAAAATGAAAGATTAAAGCAGAGAAAACTGAAAAAAGAGGGGGAAAGACTAAACAATAAAAAGCAATAGACAGAACAAATAGGAGTACTGTTTCTCAAACACAAGGTCAGATGGATATCGACTGGAATTAGAAAGAACCATACAGCATTACCTTGAACAATTTCTCACAGCAAAGAAATATAACAGCGTTTTTTTTAAAGTTCTACTTAATACTTTCTAGGTGGTATTTGCTAAAATCTCCAGGTACCAGAAGAAAAGATGGCCTATTGTCTTTCACTTTGTTATTTCAGACTATTCCTCATTTTAAGGCTAATTTCTGAATATCAGAGACATCCTGTTTTACATTCAAGAACATACATTTGAACCAGAGTCGTGGTGGCTAAAATAATCACTTTCTCCCTTGTAGATTTGTTATGTAAATATCAAAATAACAAAAAATCCCAAGAAATATTTTTCTGTGGAAAGCTTATCTGATAATTAGCATTGCACTTTGGACATACCCTTTCATACATTTGCATAGGGCAATATATGTGGCTATCTATAGAAGCAGTCTGACTGGATATGAGCATTCCTCTGCTCATACACATGTTGCACTATTGGTGGCAATTTCATTCTGGACAGCACCTGAGGACAATCTGCAGCCACACCAGAGTTCAGCAGAGAGCTGCCCACTGCACCAAGGCATCACAAAAGGCAGACATGTTGCCATGCATTCACCAATCTGTCACTCATTTGAACAAAATCCCACTGGAAACGGATAACCTAATTTATCAAAAAAACACACTTCTTTCCTCACAAATTTGTGCAGGCAACTTTGTAGATTTTAACACATATTTAGCCAATTACATTTAAAAATCAGATTCAGAATTAACAAGTAGCAGTAAATCACACATATGAAACACAAGGTCTGTTTTCCAGATAAGAAAATACTGTGATTTATCATCATCATCTCTTTATTAAACAAGATTAAAAATGTCAGAAACTAATTTCTACAAATGCTTCACCTCTTTGTTTTACCTGCTTCTGTGTACTTTAATCCTACTTTTACTTCTTCATTATTTGCTTTTGGTGGTGGCCAGACAGTCTGGAGTCTCCCTGGAGTCTTGTCATCTTGCTCTGAGGGACTCAGGTCAGGCTGTTAAAATTACGCAAGAAAAAATTAAAGTCTGTAATATCAATTGATTCCAAAAAACAGCTGCCATGCTCAGCTCTATACATGTGCTCCAGAAAGATTATCTGTCTCATTCTACTGATTGAAACAGTGCTCAGTTTGTTGGAAGGGACACAAATAAATCAGGGTAGAAAAATATTTTTGAGGAGGAAAGTAGCATAATGTATGTGACATGCAGTGATTTGTTAAACTGTTCACATCACTATGGAGAGATGTCTGTCCTTTGGTGAACCACAGAGGTGCTCACAAATGCCACATTTTTTTCCTGTATCTTTCTTCCAGAGTGTGCTTCTCTTACAAGTAAACATTAGAGCAATTCACCAAAGACATCATTTGACAATATAATTTTCTGGAAGCAGAGCTAGTTTATGAAATTCCTGCCCCACCCCCAGCAGATTGCTCAGTCCACATACCAGGTAATACTGCCACATCAAAGTAATGCTGCAGCTATTAATGGGACTGCACTGTCAAGTGGAATGCTAAAATAACTCTTTAAATGGCGAAGAGGTGGAGGGGGAATGGCCCACCAAACAAATGTTCTTTTAGAGCCATTTTTTTTGGTGTTTTTTTATATCTCAAATACTTTTGTAATCTGATTTACAACGTTTCTACAAGTAATTGCATAGACACAACTGCAACAACAGTGAAAATGGCCCTAAAAATGGCCCACAGGACCAAGGGAAAGGAAAGGCTAGAGCCTTGGACTGTCTTCGCCCTGAGAAAATACAGATTTGCACTAGACTGAACATTAAGCAGACATTTATAAAAGCAACTCCTGCTGACTCCTGTGCCTCCTCCCTCACTGTGTGTGACGACATCTTCCCAAATAGATTTGCCGTGAGCCACACGAATGTTGATGCCAGCACAGCAACTGGTGGAAGCAGGAAGGAGCAAGCCAGGAATGGGAAGGGCACACACAGACTGCACTCGCTGTACATTCCACAGCCAATGAATACTTGTTTTCTCCTCCCCATAGGTAATTTACTACAAACCGGTATTATCAGTCTACCCAAGTGTTGGCCAGAATTTCTTACTGTTTTTTTTTATTTTTATATTATGTAAGAATAAAAATTTTAAAGTGTTCATCCAACACAGAACATTAACTTAAGTAGCTTCAGGTTTAAGGTCCAGTCCTGAAAATGGAATCCTTCAGGTAATTCTCCCAATCCTTCAGGTAATTCTCCCTTCAGCCAACAATAGTCTCCTGGCTGATTACATCTGCCAAAGATGTGGCTATAAGAATTCTGGGTTGGGGGAATGCCAGCCCAAAGGTTACTCATTTAATTAAAGAGTTCATATCGCATTCATAGTAATTTATGATTGTATGAAAACTTTGCACTGGTTTGTTCTAATATACTACATCTTCATATGCCTAAGAGCATTAACCTTACAAACACTTATATTAATCAGAAACTTGAGTTCTCTAATTGAAATCACTAAGTTACACCTGCATAAGGTTAAATGCTTATCAATATTTGAAAAGCCAGATATATGCATGTAAACAAGAAAAAAAATACTTCCTGTTTTGTCTTGAACAAACTGAGCTGAAAATCACCCACAACTTCTTGTATCAACTCTTACCAAAAAATTATTCCTACAGGTGAAATGAAATATTACTTTTAAAAACAAAATACTCAATGAAAGAAAACAGAGTGAGATTGAGAAACTATTAAATAATATTACAGTAAATATCTGCAGCATCAAACTGATTTAAAGCCATAATTAACATATGGAGAACTGTTATGTAGAGATCTTTTAAAATCAGAAACTGATTTAAGTTCTCACTTCTTACTGAGAGGCTTTTACTGTCACCATCAGCTCCGGCTGAATTCTGCTTCACCTGCAGATGATCAAAAATTCTGACAAATTAGCCACAAGATTTCCTCTGCTGGGAATCCAAAATTTGAGATTGCCAAAAGAAGAGTAATTCTGACATTTTGATCTTAAGCCCCCGCCAGTAATATTTAAACAAGAAATTATTTTTTTAATCCTTCTACTTCCAGATTTTAGGAAGAAAAAGTAATTCAACCTACAGATTTTTCTGATGGTCCATCCCCAGGTTTTGATTTTGACCTTTCAAATACAGCTTTCAAGGACTCTTTTTCGTTTCTCATTTTGCGTTTAAGGGCTTCCAGCTCTGAAGTATCTGCAGTTGTTTCTTTCTTGGGAGGTCTCGTGAATAAGGCTTTAAAGGCATCCAGTGCAGATTCAGCAGGGCTTGATTTTATCTCCTCAGAGGGAAATCGTGGTTCTCTTTTGCTGGAGGCTTTGTTCTCTTGAGCTTCATCACTGTCCTCGGTCTCCCCAGATCCCTCACCAGAGTCCTCAGTTCTATCCTCATTCTTGGAGACATCTATGTTTAACAAGTGAGAGAGTTGTTCTAGGAAAGTGGGATTTGCTTTAGGTTCAGATGATTTTTTTTTAATGGTCAAACCTGATGCAATACTGGATTTCTTAACAGGCTGTCGTAATTTAAGCAGAGCTAAATCATTCTCCCTAGGTTTAATTTCTGTAACAGTTTCCCCATCTTCTGTGGTCAGCCCCTTTTTCCTCACACGTAGTCCACTAAAGAAAGCAGGCAGCTGGAAAGTCTTTTCAGCCAGTGCTGTTTTTTGGAGCGATATATTATCAACGGAAGGTCTTTGTTCTTCATCTGAAAGCTCTTGAAGGCATTCCCCTGTAGCAAGCAAATGAGTGAATTGCTCATCCATTAACATTTTGTCTTTTCCATTGGAGTCATACTGTAGAATACCGTCCAGCTCTTTTGGGAGCTGTTTAGAGAATGGTGGGTGTAACTCAATGTCATCTGTATCCACAGTGTCATCACTGTTGCTGTATCCTTCTGATTCTGACTCTTCCTTATTTTGATTGCTGTTGTCCAAGGCCTCAGCAGACAAAGCAGCATTGTTTAGCCCACATTTGCTTGCATTGTTCTCATCGGTGTCTAGATCCTTATTCTCCGTGTCTGATTCTGTGTCACTTGTTGTATGAACCAAAGTACCTTGCACAAGAATAGCATCCTTATCCTCATTGTCCGATTCAGACAAAGAAGTCTTAACAAACCTCAAATGCTGAAGAAGTAATTCATTTTGGTCAGCTAACTCCAGCTCCAGGCCTGCTTGCATGCCAGACACTGGGTCAGCTTGGCCACTGGTACTATCCACACTGCGCTGATGTTCTGAGTCCTCATTACAACCATTATCATTCCTCTCATGCCAGGTGTTAGCGTGAGTATTTATATTGCAGTGCAAAGGCTGAAATACTTTAAGCACTGTTTCTCCTTCGGGAGCTGCAGATTCAAACTTACTTGTAAATCCAAACAGTGTTTTCACAGAAAATGTAGTGAGTGGGTCAGGGTCGCTTTCTGCTGCGTTCTTCAGGTCTAAAAGCTCACTACAGTCAGGCACCCCATTATGTTCTTCCATGTTGCGTGAAGCAGAGAATAAGTTCGCTTCCAGCAGCGTTGCTGACTGCTGAGCAAACACTTACTGCGCGCATTCAGGGCCAACAGGCGGCCCGGCACGGCCCGCGCAGGCCGCCGGCCTCCCGCGCTCCCGGCCGGGCCGCCCCTTCCGCCCCGGCCGTCGGGGCTCGCCGCTCCGCCAAGGGAGCAGCGAAACGGGCCGCCGTAAAAAAAAGTTCTCGGCAGCGTATGGAACTTGCTCCCTCGCACAAGAGGGGTTTGTCACAGCACTAACCTCGGCTGAAGCCTCGGCCAGTGGTCCCCCGGGGATCCGCACCCCGACGGGCTGTGCGGCCCCGGCTGCCCGCAGCTCCAGCAGTCACAGCAGCTCCAGCAGCCAGAGAAGTCACAGCAGCTCCAGCAGCCACAGCAGCTCCAGCAGCCACAGCAACTACAGCAGCCGCCCCGCCGGCCCGAGCGCGCCGCGGCTGCTCCCTACTTCCTTGTCCCGGTGCGCCAGAGCTGGGTGGTTTTCAGCAGAAAATTCCTGGCGGATTCCTTTGCATAGTCTTTCCACTAGGATAAAGAACTTGTTTTGTAAATCCATAATCACCAAAAAATGTCAAATGGAAACCCAAGCTAACGACTCCAAAGCTTCCTTTGCTCCCTCCTGAAGCCCCTGCAGTGCCCGGCCGGGCAGAGCCAACTCGGGTGAGCGCCCTTGAAGCAGAGGAAAGTAGGAAAAAAAGAGACTCTCTTCCGATTTGCTGGAGGTTTCATCTGGAATGCAGATTTCAGCCTCTAGGGCCATGAACACAAACCAACGAGACTGGTTTCATATTACCACTGTCCTTGCCGTGCACAGCTCCCGCTGAGGTGCACACAGGTACTTATCAGAGACTGCGGCCGCGCCCAGGGACCGGGAGCGCTGGGCGGCGGGAGAGCGGCCAGAGCCCAGGAGAGCCAAATTAACTGTTTAGAAATCGGACAGCCTTGTCCACCTGCACGGCACCAGCTATGGGTGGTTCCGAACCAGAACAATCCCTGCTGACATATTCTGTGATGATTTCCACAGACTGTACTGCTATATGTGTGAGATTTGTTTAGCTGAAACGAACAAGGACACTTGTAATCTACAAAACTAACTCAGCATTAACAGAAATGACCAGGGATACTACACATATTTTTATCAATACAGATGGCGTAAATACAAAATATTCTTAAGCACAATTGATATTCAGAAAGTCAGTAACATTTGGGGCAAGTTTCTATCACAAGTTTCCACTTTTGCTACGTTTTTTTTTATTTTACTCAAGTTAAAGGGTCATTCTACAGTCAGCCATTTAGCTGTGTTGAGTAATCTTAAGAAAGCAACATGGGGAAAGCTATCCTTTACAGGGAAATCAGCTACAGATCACACTGCTGTATGTGATTACTGAAAAACATGTACTAAAGAGCTGATTATTACAGCCAACAAGCAACAACAAAGTATCCCAACACATTAGCTTTTGGTTTAATGTTTAAAAATGCAGACTGTACACGAAACCATTTGTTTATTAACAGCAAAAGCCATTGGTATCTCCTGCAGGAACAAAGTTTCTTGAAAATCAGATTGTCATACAAAGGGCTTAGATGAAGCTTACAGACACCTTTTCAATTACAGGGTTGTGTGCATCCCTATAGACAAAGGGCATTGGAATCATTCCCATCATAATCTGTGATTTAATATGGAGCAATGTCTTCTGCCCTGCTGCCTGGCATTTCCTTAGCAAGCTCTGGACTTGCTTCTCCGCTATGCTTAATCATCAGGTGCCAAGGTCAGAAACAACTGACAGGTCATGGCTCCCCTGGTTTCCAGGCTTAGTATCAATTAATTTCACAAGAGGAAGCTGTACATAAAGAGACACAGAGTCCTTATCCTATGCCAACCTATTCTTAAAATACTAGGATTTATAAAACAGGTGGAAGGAAGCTACCAGGTGGTAACTTCCCCCAAGACAAAATTTCTTGAAGGCAAATCTAAAGCAATTCAAAATTCCATTTTATGTCAAAATAAATGGGGCAAAGTGACAATACTGAACTAAAGTTTTCTACGTTTAAATGCACATCTGTTTTCATGTTCAATTACATGACTAATTGTTCATTGTTCTGATAAATTGTATGGTTATGTCTTGCTTATTTATTTATGTGCCTATTTATTTGGGGTTTGATTAACTTATGATGGATGAACATTAAATCATATTTTCAAGAATTGTTTTGTTAGTCACTAGCAAAATTATACCTCTGTGAACAACTTCATGATACCTTTTAAACTAAACATACTGATTCAGATTACGCCAAAATATTTATTGACCTGTTTATATTAACAATTAACCACATTTAGAATTAAACTTCCCTGTAATAAAAGAAGGGCCACCAAGCTGTAACAATCCTATGAATAGAAGGTTAGCGATTACAGCCACTATTCAATTATTTAAGATTTTAATGCTCTTATGAAATGTTTAGTTTAAAAGTGGACTTAAAACAGGAATCTCATACTTTATGTCTGAAAAACATCCCAACAAAATATAGGAGACCAGGATCAAAAAGAAGTGAAAAGGATGGTGCTTTTAGTGTAAAGCTAAAGTTATACAATATATTGAGGTGGTAGAAATCCCAGAGCTGAACAACGAATAATTAAAACTCCAGAAGCAGAAATATACCCTATAAAACCAGAGGTAATCTCACAAGCCAGCAGAAAATGCAGCTTTATATGTACCTCTTTTTGTAGTTAACTCTAGGAAGTGTGGAGAAACTTTCAAGATTTTTGAGCTCTAGGATGAACAAGGAAACTCTCTCTACATATATGCCTGGAGAAATGATCAAAAACTGAAAGTCATTGTCATGAATGAGTCGGCCAGTCTCTGAAATTCACCACACAGTCCATAAACTCCCAGCCTAAAATATGGCTTCTAGAGACCTGTTTCCCACAATCTGATGATCAGCCCAGTGGAGAGTCCTTTGAGGAACAGAATAGCTGATAATGAAATACATATTGGTTAATTACTCAATAGAGTGTTTCTGGGTAAAATACATAAATCAGTATGTGCCCTTAAAATTTTGATATAAAAAAGAGGTCATCATTGTGATGTAAAATGAGATGGAATCAGTTTGTTAGCAGAATTGGTTTAATGCTGGATGGATCTATCTCATAAGGAAAGTCTCACTGAACTGGCAGTAATACTACATCTAAGGGAACAACCTCAAAATTTTTAGAAAAAATCAGTTATGATTATATTACAAGCCTCTTAATAAAACTGACAACTCTCTGGTGCCTGAGAAAAGCTTAAAACCTGTCATAGCAACTTTCAAGGCAGTCTATGCACTAATTAAACAAAAGGACAACCATTCCTCAGAGTTTAAAGCACATTTAACAATCCACACCCTTTTTGACCTACATTTCAGCACAGACAAAAGTCACACCCACAACTCACTCTAGTTCTGTTCTTGAGGTGTCTAAAAGCTCACCTGAAGTAGGTTTTTAAACTGGCTTTGAAGAAAACACACATTAAGCCAGAATAAGGTCACTTATCACTATCATATGGCAGGGCTCAACACTTCCTGACTCCATATCAGTTCAGACTGCCTTTTCAGATCACTGTAATAACAACCTAGATAAACATGAACGGGACAGAAAGACATTCTATCAAAGAGCAGGGTTGCTAAACTGAAAACAAATATTCTACTGTTTCTTTCAAAATAAAGAACCCTCAATCTAGAAAAGTTTGCGTAACTTCTTGAAAATAAACATAGAATCAAATATGCACCAATTCCATCAGGCTTCACAAGTGCCATGAGAAGCAGGAGGCTGTTTGTAGCTCAGCTTGAACTGATCTGAAGTTCAGGTGACACAGTCTGCCCTCTGCCCTATCCTAAGCCTAACCTTTACTTTAGAGATTGATAATGGTCTTAACATTCCCCTGCTCTCCTGTTGATTACCTCATTTTAAACTTAGTATTTTAACCCATTAAATGCTCTAAAACAAGAGAGGCATGGAATATAGAAGAAAACCTATAAGGCCTTGATTTTCATCATTATCAGCCTTGTTACCTCACTTAGACCATTAGGTGAGCAGCTTTCCTGAGTTTTGAGGGAATTTGGTATCACCAACATAACTGCTTTAAATGTAAGTAATTAGTTTCAGATTTAGCAACAGAAAAATAGACATGATAATTCTTATCAGAATTCAGCAATACATGACGTTAACAGACTGTGTGGACACCAAACACATTTGGTGTAGGGGTCTGTATAAATCCAACTGTATAAATGCAAAGTGGTTTTTAACATTTTCATCTAAATTCTAATTGACATTGAGATATGGACTACTTTAGAGAATTTGAAAAAGCACTGTAATAGCTATACAGTTATAAAATCAGAAAGCACATTAAGAAATTCAGTTTACTATTTTGCAAGAGTGCATACAGTATACTGTATCGATAAATGTATGGAATATTAACCTTTTAAACTTATCATATGAAAAAGCAATGGTAGATCTGAGAAATTCTAGAAAGATGTATTGACTGATCTGGTTAATGTAAGCAGACATACAAGTAACAAAGACAGGGAACAGAAGATCATTATAAACTGTGTAAGTAAGGTAAGTAAGATCTTTGTACATTAATGCACAAAGGCTGGCATTTAGTGTTACAAAGAATGGAGATAATTTTTTTTCCTTTTCTAGGTTACTCTCTTTTCATCTTCTTTTCATTTCAATAGGCCTTTTGCTCCCCATCTACATATGATCATAATCTGATATAGTAGTTTAAAGCTTAAACAAAAAGCTTTATAAAATAAATTCTACATAGTTATATTAATTTACCGTAATTTCTTAAGTAATTACTGACTATTAATTGCAATTTTAGATGTATTTTCACATCTTACTTATGCGCTTTTTTTTATCTGAGATTAAATGCTGCATAAAAAATAGGGTGGAGTTTCATTTCTATTTTGTTTTATTACCTTCCATATCTCTGTATCTTCTCCCTGTCTAAGGTTTAAAATCTAATGCACAATCTTTCTTCGTGCTTCTGGTGCAGACTGTGCATTTAAAAATCTTGTCAGAGTAGAATTCATTTACTCTCTCTTTCGTCTACATTATCTACCATCTTCCAACTAACAGAAAGATAGAAATATCTTTTCAATAACATTATGGACAAGCTGGGATATTGGGATAGTGGCCAATGGGGATATTATGAGGTTTAACAAGCCCGAGTGCTGGTGTTGCACCTGGTTCAGGGCAACCCCCAGTACCAACACAGGCTGGGGATGGACAGGTGGAGAGCAGCCCTGCCTAGAGGGACCTGGGGGTGCTGCTGGGAGAGAGGCTGGACATGAGCCAGCCATGGGCACTCCCAGCCCAGGGAGCCAAACGTGTCCTGGGCTGCATCCAGAGCAGCGTGGGCAGCAGGGCAGGGAGGGGATTCTGCCCCTCTGCTCTGCTCTGCTGGGACCCCACGTGCAGGGCTGCATCCAGTGCAGGAAGGACCTGTTGGAGTGAGTCCAGATGAGGGCCATGAAGATGATCAGAGGGCTGGAGCATTTCTCCTGTGAAGACAGGCTGAGAGACTTGGGGTTGTTCAGCCTGGAAAGAGAGTGGTCTGGGGAGGCCTTGCAGCACCTTTCAGTACCTGAAGGGAGCTACGAGAAAGCTGGAGAGAGACTTTTACAAGTACTTGTTTTGCTAGGACAAGGCTTCAACCTGAAAGAGAGTAGGTTTAGGTTAGATATTAGGGATAAACTCTTTGCTTGTGGTGGTGGTGAGACACTGGAACAGGCTGGAACAGATAAGATCTGGATGCCCCATCCCTGGAAGTGTTCAAGGTCAAGTTGGATGGGGCCCTGTGCAACCTGCTCTAGTGACAGGTGTCCCTGCCCATGGTAGGGGAGTTGTAATTAAATAATTTATAATGTCCATTCCAACCCAAACCACTCTATGATTCTATAATTCCATAAGCAAACACTAGTGTATCTATATATGCACATACACAACTATATTATACATTAATGTTCAGGTGCTCCCAATCCAAAACAAGCAGAGCTTTTCAACAAATAGCTTTTTCATATTGTTATTATTATGAATATAAGTGCATTTTAAAACAATAGTGCCAAACTTTTGATCAGTCAGGCTAAAGGGTTTTCTTCTAAAAGCAGAAAAGGGCCATAGATAACATGACTGGGTGTAGTGCAACTGTGAATAAATAAATTGGTCCATTTTAGATGCTGTTTCCTGGGGACATGATCTTAGTTTCAGAATTGCTCTCCAGACACTGGCTCCTTTTTTACCACAATTGTCTTGCTGTCCAGTCTGATGACTGCAGAGGGAAGACAATATCAGGGTGCGACATCCCTGAAGAGGAAGGAAACACCCAAGGGCTGTTGTCACCAGAACAACTCATGCAGCCTGGTTTTGGCCCATATCTTTCTTACAGGCTACTTCTAGCAGGGCTGCAGTCCTAACAGATTCTAATGGCAGCAACTGCTGCGGCAGCCTTCTCACTGTTGTTCTTTCAGCAACTCCTCTTTCAATCCCATGGACTCATCTTGAAGAAGAAAAATAGTCTTGGAGATACAAGGGCTCTATAATTCAACCCAGAATTTTGTCCTGAAAGAGAGTCACAGGGAGTGAGCTGCAGGATAAAGTGTCTTGGTGGGTCCCAAGCAGTCCATCAGCCCATGTTGAGCGCTCTTTTTTTAATAGAAATTAAGACTTTTGTTCTGAGTATTTTAAAAATAATAGAATAAATATTCTTTCAACTACAAGAAATTGAAATTATTCAAAATTTGTAATTCAATCTAAAGTAGCAATCTAAAAATCTAAGTAGATTTTTAGACATAATTTGTTTTAAAGAATAGTAAGAAAGATGGAAAAAAACTGTTTACTAATCTCAGATATCTCTTATTATACTCAAAATGTTGTTCTTAAATGGCCTTCATTTATCATTTATAACTCCTTCTGCTCTATACAAGAACTTTAAATGCAGACAAAGAATCCTCATGAACTATATACTTCCTGTTGTAGCATATATTTCTAGCAGTGATAACAGCTATGTCACAATTCCTCTCCATTCAGTTGTCTTCATCTCAACAATTTATTACAAGGATAAATCCGTAACTTCAGTTCACACTGGTACAAGACTATTCTAACTAATTATTTTAAGAAAAGAAAGTTAGGGCAAGAAATCAATTTTATAACAATACGAGTTCAAGAGAATACCAATGGTGATTGTAAGCATTAAAAAGCATTTTAAAAGTACTTCTAAGTCTATTCTTGTATTTCCACCAATAGATGTCACTCTTACACAAATTTGTCTTGTTTCTTTGCACAAACTGTATTATGCAATCTAGTCTTTAAAGCAATTTCTTTCAACCATTCAATCCTTCCCATGTTTCTTTTCCTCTTCTACATTCTCTTCCCTTTCCTTCCAATTTGAAAACTACTGCCAAAACATGTCTCTGTAGGCTGCTTACTGCTCACCCTGGGAGCATGTTGGTATTTCCAGCTACATTAAGCTAGCCTGACATTATGATGAACTCAGGTTGCCCTCAAAGCTTCATTGTTTCATACCCCGGGAAGTTTAGAAACTTTTCCTGTCAAAATCACAACTAGTCTGACTCCAGTGCCAGTTTAGCTTCTCCAAAAGTCTGAGAAGCAGCAGCGTGGCTCCCAGTGCTTGGGCTGTGCACACGTAAGCGCAGGTGCACACATGCAGCTTGCTCCCGCAATGCATTTCCAGGAAGCAACTAATTTAAACTAAGCACCTGTCAAGATTCTAGAAATGGCACATCATGTATCTTAAACCTTTTATATAATTTCAGAAATTTTCCATATTTATTGCTCTCAGCTGCACAAAGACATATGGGCTCTCAGACCATCTGGAAAACTGTATCCCATCCAAAACTTCACAGTTTGGCAGATATTTTGGAACACGCTTTTAGACTGATCCAAAATAAATGCATACCAGAAATGTAATTGTATATAATAAATGCTTGTTGAAATCTAATATAGCATGAATACATTCCTACTCACATTCAGTTCCAGGTTCAGATGCAACCCACTTCTGTTGATCTTCTCTTTCTCACTTGAATGAGGAAATGAATTTGAGTGCCCCAGTCTGCAATCCAGAACCCATGGATCTTCATCTCTGTTTGCCACATCCAAACTAGTCAGCTGTTCAGTGAAGTCATCCTTTATAGCAGACTCTGCTGGGAGGCCAAAATGAAATTAAATTAAATTCAGTAATCCTATGCATCTGCACATAATCCCTGCATACAGAAAGTTCTGTATATTTTTGAAACTCTGGTACACACTACCAACATGTGCACTTTCAGTTCTCCTGTTTGTTTAAAGCATAACAGAATAGTACAAAGGGGGTAGAAAATTTGTTTTGACTCAGAAAAAATATTTTTGCCCTTAAATTTTGTGGGTCAGATCTAGCATAAAAAAAACAACTGGGCTGCTTGTCTTTCCCCCATATACAGACACAGACTGTGTGTAAGATGCTTGAGTTTTCACCTCCACCAAGGCACTCTTACTGGTCACCCTAAATGTGCTCGTTATGCACACACATATTTCAGAGGCATATTGTGAAGTATAAAACTACACTGAGGAAGCTCCGTGAACTGATTTGACAAACGTTATATTTCCAAAAACACAGCCTTAGTGGGGACTGTGCCAATCCACCTTAGTCCCATATACCAAGTGCATAAAAAGCAGTCTTTCAATCAGAAATGATACTTAAGATTTTATCTTTCTCCAGTGACCTTAAAACATAGTATCAGCCTGGTTTTGGAATGGTTTAGGTATAAACAGCCATAGATTTAACGGGAGAGATAAGAACACAACCTGTCAGCCACAGGTGTGCTCCTGAATGTCATGCATTGCAACCACTCAGCATTCTCCCTCCTGGTCACAGCATTGCTGGTTTATTAGACCCACCAAAAATGTCTGTTTCTGCATGAGAGTCTCCACGTTAGCACTGAGAAAACCAAAGAATTCCATGAATTCTCTGTGTTCTCTGGAGTGTAACGTCTGACAAAAGATACATAACACCTCTTTTTATATTCTATAGGTTATATACATATAACCTCTTGTATAAATACTCTTTCGTATATACAGACTCATCCATCTTGGAACATTTTACTGGATATTAGCACACATTGTATTTTACTTCAGTTATTAGCACAATTCCTGACTGCTGTATATCACAGCTTAGCATTATAAAAGCAACCCAGGAAGAGCTTAAGCCCAGATTTGTTGGACCTCTGAGAACCTGGTCTAGTGAAAGATATCCTTGTCCATGTCATGGGGGTTGGAACTAGATGATCTTTATGGTCCTGCTCAATTCAGGCACTTCTCTGATTCTATTAATGACACTCATAACTTTGTAATTTAAAAAAGGTTTTTTTCCTCTTTTTCCCTAACTTTAAAAGACATTAAAAAAAGAAGCACTAGGATCAGAGTCTGTAAGAATCTTTGCCTTAATATAGGCTGATTTTAAAACTTTCTAATAGCTTACAGTTCCAAATAATTTAGGTGCTGCAATAGGTGGCATGTATCGATGCCACCTATTAGGTGCTTATGTATCAATAAGCATGGTAAAGTATAATACTTGATAAAATGACCAATAATCCAAAGTACAAGTCAGTGATTATTGTGTGAATAAACTCATCTTTCATCTTATTCAGATGAAATCTCAGAGTGAGATGAGATCCTATCAAAATACAGCATTTCTGCAAAAGAGTATTACACATACCTTTACACATTTTGAAATTATGCACTGCAGATAATAATAAACTGTATCAAGATATTCAAACACAAGACAGCACATTTTAAGACATTCTCAAGTCCAAATGTCCTATCTTTTAGATCAGGGATCTAAAGACAGAACTGCTTTCTGACTTTCTGAGTAACTGGTTTTCTGTATATTTTTACACACTTGATAAAATATTTCTTTTGTTGTCCCTTATAGCATTATGTAAGTGCTGTGGTTTAACCACAGCCAGCAGCTAAATAGCAGGCACAACCATGTATCCAAAACATAGCCCTGTACCAGCCACTGTGAAGAAAATTAAGTCTACCCCAGCTAAAACCTACTTATTAAGTCATTTTGATATTTAGAAAGCTTTAAGATCAGAAATACAAATATTATGCTTTTAGTATTGAATACAAGTATTACACCTATAATTAGCTGAATAAAATGTACTGGAGGAATTTTGACCTCATTTTTGTTGTGCCATACAATTACCCCAGTTACCTCTAGCCACCCCCCTTTACATGATTATGATGTGGAAAATTCAAAGGAAGTTCCAGGTGAGTGGAAAGGAAAAAGTAAAAATCACCATTTTTAAGGTAATTGGACATTATTTGTATTCTGTTAACAAACCTATGGCAGGTTTTGGTACTTCTCCTGATTTCTGTCACAGATGCACAGTTTTTGTGGATATCTACTGACTTTTCATCAAGAAAAAAATTTGAATCCTGTTCATATAACCTATAAAAACCATATATGCTTTCATAAAAAAATTTAAACAGCATTAAAATGCAAATATACATAGTAAAGCCCAGGAAATTCTACCATTTTAAATTCAATGCTCTTTGGGAATTTATTTTATCCTTGTAATTACCAATTCACTGGCTGCCCACCCTGCTCAGCTTTACTTATAATACTTTAAAGTTTGCAGTCATTTTGCATCAGTTATTTTTAGCTGTGTTGTTCAAGGTGTCTGTTCTATGTCAGCTACTGCTAAAGAGAAAATTCCTTTCCAGCAGTGATTTTTACCCATAATATGCTTACTCTGATCATTTCCATTGATTCATTAAGTGATACAGAGCTGTAGCAAGAGGGCACAATCAGAATTTCTTCTTGCAGCAGCTGGTATTTCCCATTACTGACTGTAGCACAGCTAAGAACAGTCAGCCTGCCAAATGCTTTTTGGGCCTCCAGAAAAATGAGTATCTCCCTCAGCTGCAGAGATTCAGTTTTTGTCCAAATTTAATTTTATGCACCATTATATTAATTTATGGTACTTTTTGCTGTTAGCAGTCTCTTTCCAAGTCTGTTACCAAGTCTCTATTCTCCACCCTCCATGTAATTATTACTTAATATTCTGTTATCTGTGCATTTATCCCAGTAGCTGATGATTGCATTCCTCCCTGAACCAGCACACACCTGCACACATTAGCATACAGCTACTTCTATAGCAAGGGACCCATCCAACCCAGCAGACAGTGGAATATGAAAGGAGAGCTTTAAACATCTCTCTAAGTATTCTATTTTAAGCAAGTTCTTACATGTTTGGCAATATTTTTCCCTGAAGTTCTCAATCCTGTCAGCTCTGAGAGACAGTTTTTACTGTTACTTATCCAGAAAACTTTTTTTTTAAACTGGCAACCTACTGTAATCTGATTGTGCATTTAAAAAAAAGGTCATATATATTTTATGCTTGTATATTCAAACACATGTATATATCTTTGAATCATAGGCTAAATTTAGGAAGTTTTAAAATGTTTAGGTTTATCCCTTAGCCAACTTAAATGAATCAACATAATTTTTTTTCCCGCTGAAAAAACAAAGGCTTTCAACAAAGTTCAATTGCTATTAAAACTGTCTTCCAGGTTTTACAGTTTATATCGCTTGGGAGTGCCTCCTGTGTGCAGTGTATGTACAAAGAAGACTTCCCAAATACAGATCTGCTGCCATCTATTGTCCCAAGGGAATGGAAGGCAGAGCAATGTAAATAAGGGAAGACTGAACGCTTAATGCTTCTTTGGCAATTTTTACCATGCAGACATTGTGAGTGTAAGGAAACAACTTTTTTGTGTTGTCACAGGTAAGACAGATGAGGCACTCAAACCTCAGGGGTACAGACAGTGTCACATCATCAGACTGTGACAACAAATAGTACATTCAGGATTTCCTAAAGCCTCTAGTCCTATGCTGAATGTACATAATTATACTGTCATTGCATCTGACTTTTTTTGTACAAATTGCTATTCTGTGTCATACAAAGTCTTTTAAACACAAATTCTTAAATTAGCAAACAGGCGTATTAGACGCTATGTAAGACATTTCTGTTAAGTCACCCTTGTGGAATATACAATTCTATGGAACAGTTTCTATGGGCAGTCTTTCTGTATAGAAAACCGGTTTGTGCTTTCTCAGCTGTCTGGGAAAAAGAACTTGAGGGAGGGAGATCAGCTTCTTAAACTTTTTATTATTATTATTTTTATTTTAATTTCAAGGAGTTAGGATGTCATTATACCCATTTCCTTCATTACATGGTTTGCTTAACCAAAACTCACTAAACTCTGAGTCCAATGTTTACACTGATTGCTTTTAGCTGTTTCCTGAGCACTATATATTAATATTTCAGTCACACTCCATTCTTTGCTTTACTATAACACATAGTTTATAGTTTTTGTACATAGTTTCCTATGCAATGTAATTCTGTTGCCAAGTAGATTGATTGTTATAAGCACTCTTATATGCATGAATAAAGAAAACCTTGTACTAATTAATACTTGTATTCACTGCTTGCCTCTTGGATGAAGTGCAAAGAAAGTAAATAAAAATTAAATCTTTATACACCATTTGGGAATAAGTCTCAGAATGCCAGGTTTTGTGGACCTTTAACATTTAAGGGGATCTTAATTTTTTTCGAGGAAAAAAAACCCTTAACAAACAAAATGTAAAACCAAGTAGATTTTTCGGCAAGTGAACCACAAAACTGAAGCAGTCTAACTCAGAAGCTGCCTATTTAAAGGCACCATTTTGCCAGTAGAAATGAACACTCTAAACATCAGAACTACATTAGAGGATTTACAGCATTACTGACTTAAGAGAATGCTATTACTGTAGGGATTTAGCTCTTGCTAGATCTTAAGTCAGCAAATCACAGCATGTTAGAGAATCTTTGGTACACTTGTTCAAATAGATGAGGCTTCACCATTGTTATTGAAAGCTTTGGTGAAACATGAAGATAAACTGAGTCAACATATTTTTTAAAATTATAGAAATCCAAAATATGCAGATCCTACCAATTTTTTTTTTGTTTTGCAGTGGGAACCTCAAATTTTATGATCCATTCCTCTGGTCTGAGCTTTTCCTTTCTAAGGAGTAAAAGCTTTCTGATTTTTCCTCTTTAAAATGTCTCTCTTATTTTTGTTATTACAGACACCAATGTATTAAATCTCAAATTAAAACAGCCCTGGAAGTAGTCTCAGCAGTTTCAGATTCTGTGGTTAGATGATATTGCAGAGGTCCATCCACATGCCATCCGTGGTATCTCATATCTGTTATGTATAAAGACACGTATAAACATGTAAGTTATGCACTGAGTATTCCTGTGTATGTAGCTGACACAGAGGACAATAGGATTTGATTTTCTAGAGTTAAAGCCTATTATGAAGTTGAAGAAATAGGAATAAGTAAGGAGAAAGGTAAGAGAAGTAGAAAAGGGATTTAAAAATCTAGAGGAAGCCCACCTCCCTCCCTTTTAATTTTACAGATTTCCTTGATGGGAAAGAAGCAAATAGAAGAAACCTGTTTGCTCCAGTAGAGACCCAAAAGAAGACTGAAATCTCAGCATCAATACGGTTCTTTCTGTTTTATTGGATAGAATGTAAGAAGTACGTAGTTGTCTGTGTAGAAAAGTATACATAGATGAATAAATCCTTTTCACATGAAGAAAACTCATAGTTTTCTTCCAGAGAAACTGGAAAATTATACTAAATGCTGTCTTTGAGGATGAAGACATATGTCATCCTTCCCCCTAATTTATATAGTTTTATTTAATCTGTATTTTAGCATGGGCAATTCTTAGTATAAGCAGTTCAGAAAAATCCTTGCTGAAGACTGCCGGTTTCCACAGTACATTTAGAAATTCTTTTTGCATTATGACAAGTTGTGGATTTTTAAAAGCAAATGTTAAGCCTGCTACTTTCTCTATTGCTCTAACAAAGGAGCCTGAATGGCACAGTCCTTAAATCAAATTGCTCGAAGTGGTGAGTGTGGGAACAAAACCCTGGAGAGTAGCAACACCCTGCAGTGGCAGTTAAGGTCCTGTAGTGCTCAGAAAGCTAGAAACAACTAAAGCATCAACATCCAAAACAATCAACCATTTATTGTCTTTTGTCTTTGTCCTCTTTCTCTCTGCAAATAGTAAATACAACTTAGTACAGCTAATAATGGAGAAAAAAATGTGTGAGTGGCTTCAAATTCATACAATTACTAACAGAAAAATCTATTGCCAATTCAAATTAAGACCTCCTTCCCTGTGGGGTGCTCCCACCCGCAGGGGCAAAGATTTGGTTCCAGATAAATACTATGAAAGTAAGAGGCATGGCTTTGAGTCCCGGCAAGAGTGGACCCCACCCCTCCGCCTCTGCTGAACCTGGGAAAGGTAAAACTCCACTCTTCCTCTACAAATCCCTCCTCCCTGCCCCTGTTCGGCGTTCTGTGCCTCTGGATTAAGCTGAGTTTGTTCCTATATTGGTGACGCCCCAATAAATGGATTTTTGAGCTTAAACAAGCAGACACCCATCTTGTTGTGTCTCATGCTGGTCACCAACTTCCCTGGACTTGATCCTGCAGCCATGGAACCCCACATCTCCGTTGCTAGCAAGTAAAAATCAGTAAGTTATTCTGAAGTATGAACTTGAAGAAGGATATCTTTCTGCAGGTGGTGAAAAACTGTACATAGCTTGACATGAACGTCTATCATTAAAAGAAAGCAAGAAAGGGTGAAAATAAAGCTCTCTAGCCTAGAAAGTTCGACTGAGCAACCACCAAACATAGGAATATGAAGGAAATCCAAAATATTTATTTTCTTGTAAAAACTTTTGTGCAACTTCTTAATGCAGAGTATATAAACTGCAAAAGCATATGATACAACTCAAAGCTCTTCAAAAATACTTCAGAATCATTATAAACCTAATAAAATTAGCTACATCTATCACATCCTATAAATTCCATATATAAATATAAATGGTTTGAATTAAAGTAACTTTTCATTTAGTCTGTTGACACTGAACATGATTTATATATATTTTTTTATTTATTAAGGGTTTACATTTACAGTAATTCATTACTTTATACTGCTTTTTAAAAATTCACCTCAATCTATTCATTCTAGACAAAAATCTCCAATCCGTAAGAGAGCAAACCCTAATAGAAAAAATAAGAATACTTTCACTCACTTAGTGTAAAAGAACTCGTACAATTTAGATTAGGAAAAAAACCCTCAATAAACAAAACCAAACCAAAACAAACAAAAAGGCAAGATCATCAGCAGAAAGATGAGAGAACCATATTCAAGATACAATGCTGTATCATCCAACATATGCTGGAGAAACCCGTGGAACAGGAACTCTAGTAACAAGTACAGAGTGTATTTTCTGAATTAGGATACAGACCTGAAAGGTGCTGAGCCAGTTTGGCTCCATCTAAGCCTACTGCTTTAGCACATACTTAGATTTAATGAGTTTAGTTACAGTGAGCAAACAACAAGCAAGACCTGCCTTGTCACTTGCCAGCCCACTCTTGCTTTCAGATGCAAGCAAGATGCCCTCCAAGTGTTCACTATAAACAGAGAGCCAAATATACTAAAACCCCAAGAGGATATAACACAGGAAGCAATTGGCACCTTGGTGCAAATTCTTCATCTTTTACTATTCCCAAAGAAACTTTGCATGACCACAGTCAAATGCCACAATCAATGTTCAGGCCAAGGTTCTGAGCTGCAATGCCAGGAACTTTTAGTGATAAGCTCATTTTTAATGCCAAAGAACTTCAGAGCTCACACTAACTTCCAGATGGACGTAATGTCCAAGTAATCCAGTTAAATATCCAATCAGCATATATTAATTATACAACATTTCCCAAGTGAGCCTTTTATGGGCATACAATAATAATACAGGAAATTTTAAATTACCTGACAATTCACTTATGTTTTTCTTACTAAGCATATGCTAAATGTCTTGTGGAGCTATAAAATAGATAATAATTTTCCAAAACCAGTTTATAACTGTTTACAACTTCATTACCTGAAATAATTTCTATGCAATCAGTACATATACCATATTTGTTAGAGATTACACTCAAAGCAGCTACCAAAAATGGAAACATTCCTAATCCTGTAATTGCTGTTATGGGGAGTGTTTCACTGTGACCTTTATGTTAAAATTTTTTATTCCTTATTTTGTTTAGCAAGATTTGACCTTGTAGGCAACAGTTCTGAAAAAATTAGACATCTGTAGCTAGTGCAATAAGGAAAATTAAGAACTATATAGAAAAACACTACTTTTCTCATGTGCTTTTGATAATATTTCTCCTTATACACTGGTCCTTACTTAACCATGAGAAAGGCAAAGTCACCATCAAAAAGATTTGGTTTGGGCATTAGGTAAGTACAAAATGAATGACAGTAGGTTTGATTTTCAGTAATCTACATCTTCTACCTTACACTTCAAAATTTTGAAAGTTCCCTAAAATAAGCTTTAACATCAACACATCTATTTGTAGAGGTCACTTCGGCCAGCCACCTCTGTAATGCTTTAATGTCATAATATAAATATTCTAGTGCAAATATTAAGATTTTATATAATGAAGTATGGATAGAAATATGCAAAAGCACCAGAAGCAACAAACAAAGAACAGCCTGTATAGATAACCAGGGTCATTATTGACAGAACAAAATTAATTAACACTGAGAATGTTATTTATAACTAGACCATGATTCATCAGTGAAAGACTGCACTGCGATAATAGGAGAATGCACACGGCCTGCATGGCCTGTGCTCTTCCTTCTCCTCCTCTTGGAATAACATTGCATTGCATCTGACAGTCTTCTGCCTTTTATCCAACAGGAAGACACACAACAGCCCAAAATATACTGAAAATCAGGAAACCAGGAAAATGGGCGGCAACCTTGCTTAACACTCATGAAAAACAAAATACACGAGACATTGCAGCGAAAGTTTTATGACCAATCTAGCAGAACCTAAGAGATGTAGTGAGGATTTGACAGCTGGTGTCTTCTTTTCTGTCTAACCTCATTCCAAATGCTGTCCAGACTGCTTTATCATGTATGTTATCTTGAGTGAGCATGGTAACATTCTGTGAATGTGCAGAATCAACCTGGACAATACTAAAGCCACTGGCACTGTATCCCACAGCAATCTCCTGGAAAAACTGGTAGCTCATGGCTTGGCTGGGTCCACTCATCACTGAGTAATTAACAGGCTGTATGACCAGGCCCAGAGCAGTCATGAAGGAAGTTACATCCAGCTGGTGGCTGGTGATGAGTAGTATTCTCCAGGGCTCAGTGTTGGGGCCAGTTGTGCTAAATACATTTATCAACAACCTGCAAGAGGGGATCAAGTGCACTCTCAGACAGATTACAGGCAACATCAAGTTGGGCAGGAGTGTTGATCAGCTGAAGGGTAACAGGGCTCTGCAGAGACATCTGGACAGGCTGGATCCATGGGCTGAGACCAATGGTATGAGCTTCAACCAGGCCAAGTGTCAGGTCCTGTACTTGGGTCACAGCAACCCCAGGCAGAGCCACAGGCTGGGGGAAGATTGCCTGGAAAGGTGCCCAGCAGACAAGGATTTTGGCCTACTGGTTGACAAGCCAGCTGAATGAGTCAGTGTGTGCCCAGGTAGCCAAGAAGGCCAGTGGCCCTTGGTCTGTCAGCAATGGCGTGGCCAGCAGGGCCAGTGCAGTGATTGTTCCCCTCCACTCCACATTATTGATGCCACACCTCAAGTCCTGTGTTGAGTATTGGACCCCTCACTATAATAAGGGCATTGAGGTCCTGGAGGGAGTCCAGAGAAGGACAAAAGAGTTGGTGAAGGGTCTGGAGCACAAGTTCTGTCAGGAGCGGCTGAGATAATTGAGGTTGTTTAGCCTGGGAAAAAAAGGAGGCTCAGGGGAGACCTTGCTCTCTACAGCTCTCTGAAAGGTGGTATTAGCAGGGTGGGGCTTGTTCTCTTCTCACAAGTAACAAGCTACAGGACAAGAGGAAATTACTACAAGCTGAACTAGGGAAGATTTAGATTGGTTATTAGGAAAAAGCTTTTCACTGGAAGAATTTTTTAAGCATCAAAATATGCTGTCCAAGAAGGTGGTTGAGTCATCATCCCTGGAGGTTTAAAAAATGTGTAGATGTGGCACTTACAGACATGGTTTAGTGATGAACTTGGCAGTGCTGGGATAATGGCTGGACTCAATGACATTAGTAGTTTTTTTCAACCTAACTGATTCTGTGATTCTAAATTAGTAAGTTAAAAGTTGCATCCAGGACAAGTAAAATACATTTTTGCAACTGTAAGTCCCTCAGGTCTGAGTCATTAAGGAATCTCCATTCTCTTCTGCAAAAGCAGTCACATTAATATTTACATTTGGTCTAAAAGATATAAACAAGTCTGTCTGACACCTAAAATTGTTTGATAATTCATGTTCCAAAGATCTACAGCAATGTTATTTCACATGTGCTGTGGCAACTGACACCTACTTTTTCTTCTTTACTAACACAGGAACAGAAAACAAGCAGTGAAGACCTTTCTGCAATGGTCAGATTCTGAGTGGTAATATCTCAGCATGAGGGCAGTAGCAAACAGAAAAAAATTACCTTAGTTCACACTCTCACTAAATCTGGCATCAGTATTGACACTATTGACAGGGTCATGATGAACCTAAGTTGATCAATATCACATACATTCTCAAAAGGTTCAGCTGACTTTTTTCTAATACATTCTCTGAATGCCTTTTAGTGCATCATGAGCTTACAGAAACTCCAAAGCCCTGCTATGCTTCTGTTAATGAAATACTATCATTGTGATGTTTGAAGCACTATCAAGTAATCTTACAGGCACAGACAGACATATACTGCTTTTTATGGTTAGGAAAATGGGATGACTGAGCTAAGGGAATTGATCACCTATCCAGCAAATTTTATGAGTTTTCACAAATGTCCAAGTCCCATTGCCAAAGAAAATGATTCTGGATAGGATACAATTTTTGTATATGCTCCCAGCGAGTTCTCAGTTAAACACATTTTATCTTTGCTGTAACACACCATGACTCACAAATGGACTTCAATTCATCCAAAACCCCAGGGAACCAGTATAACTATATTCATGGAGCACTGAGATGTGTTCTTCACAGTTCCAGTCAGCACTTGTGTAAGAATTTGAGCCGTGCCACTGTGTCTTGTATTCTTCTTACCTCTAAACTTATATGGCAATACTGAACTGTCTACTTTACTTTTTTATTTTAATATATATTATACTCTCTTTTATTTGTGGTGTTTCAAAGCTTCACTTGCCTCAGCTAATCAGACATTGGAAAATAAATCAGTTAAAAAAATCCATTAGCTTTTTAAAATTAATTTAAAAATATTTCTTTATTCTTTTTCCTTAGTACTTAGGAAATTTTAAGTCACATTTAGTCGACAACCACTGGACAGTTTTTCCCATTTTCAAAGCTGTTGAATATTCCTTACTTTCACAGATTTCACAAGAAGTGAGATATGAAGAGTACTCCTAAAAATAAATTATGCCACCTATATTGATACTGTTACTTGTGAAAACACGGGGGTGTTAAAGTGGTAATAGATTACTCCAAGTATTCCAAACTTTGTTTGAATAAATTAAAGGTTCAAACTATTTATCTTTTACATTTATGCTTTTCCTGGCATCTTGGGTTTTTTTTGTAAACACGCATTGAGATGTACTCTACATAAATAGTATGTGAGCTCAAGATTAAATTAGAGTGACATCCATGAATGACTTCTCTTCAACTGTTAAAAACTACTGCCAACTGAAAATTCTGCACTCAAAGAAGATGGTGTACATTTACCATATTCATTCCACTGCCAACATTTTGGTGCACTTCAGTTGGTATGGAGGAAAGAGAGAGAGAAAAATCCAGCCCTATCCAATCTCTTCAGCCACTCAGTTTTACAATCTATCATACATCTTGTCAGTTATCTTTAGGGTTTTTCTCCCAGGCTAAAGACAATATTTTGTACTTTAAAATATCCTGTTGTCCTTTTCTGAATATGATCCAGTTTTACCATATACTTTTTGAGACAGAGATATTTGAAATGTGACAGCACTAGATCTCATAAAGTGGAATAATGTTTTTGGGGGTTACTTCTTCTCTAAAAATTCTGAATTTGCTTCTTTTAAAAGTTATTGAGCTTTCAACAAACATTTACGTGGGACTACCTCTGAAGATCCAAAGCTCTCATTGGTGGAAGGAAATGGCCAGCTTCATTTTATATATGAAGTGAAATTGTAGGGGTTTTTTTGAATGGCTTCCTATTTATTTCCTTTAAGTTCACCTGCTTTTTTCTACTTAGTAAATGCTTTCTACAGTTCCTCACAGCACTTCTCCCCAAATAACATGATATAATATTCATTGGCTAAAGCAGTATTCCTGACCCTCAGCAAGGTCAGGCTGGATATTAGGATATGCATCCCCAGGCACAGAAATATTGATTTTACAGTTATTGATGAAGACTGACTAGGACTTGGTTAACTATTGGGATAAAGAGGGGAATGAAAGGCAAACAGCACAATGGAGGAGGTTTCAGAAGTCAGGAGGATATGTGCTACTTTAGAATAACTACCTCTCAACATCACTCATTTCCTTTATTTTACACTGTGTGATTCAGTATGGGAATAACTAATTATAGCAACCTTAAAATTGCAGAGGAGAAATGACGGGGGAAAAAAAAGAGCTAGAACTTTACTAGTTACCACCTACATTTCTTTTTAATACACTCTGTATTTATTCATATTTTAACAGGTATCTGCCAAAGTGACAAGCAACATTTCACAGTCTCAACTCTGACACATCCACATGTTAAAATTAGTAAAATTTGGAGACAGCTTTTTATTTTCTTTAAAGCACTTTTTTAGAGAGGACATTTTTTCAGTGTATGGCTGTTTGCATAGTGCGTGCAAGATACTTGCATGTTCAATAAGACTTGCATGTCAAAATAACTGTGTAAACAATCAGAAGCCACAAGCATCTCAGCTTTATCAAGGCTTTCTTGAATTCAAAGTGTTCTATCACAAAACAAAACACTCTTCATTATGCAGCCTAGCCCTTTTTATTGGCCTCAGTTTGGTCTGGCAAAACAAAACCTTAGATGTATAAGTACCTAACAAGTGGTCTGCTTAATCCACTAGAACATATTTCTGTCATTCAATTCACTTTTGCAAGTGTTTCATGCAGTTATATTACACTACTGAGGAAAACAATAAGCTATATTCTTTTGAAAGTTCAGAGTCTAATTAAAAGGTGGCTCATTAGCCAAATGGATTTTTGTCACATGAAATTTTTCACTGGCTCGCTAATGAACCAGATATAAATACCAGTCACTACTGCAATCCAGCAACCTCAAGGCTGCCAGTATTATTACATTTATTTAAATTTAAAATTACCACTTCACAAGTGTTGGCCATCTAGCATATAATTTTGTTTTGGAAAGCATTCCTATTCAAATCAGTCATAAGCATATACTCTCTGTCTTGCTTTGAGTTAAGCCTGCATTCAGTGCTGTTCTTGAAAAAGGTAGTTCTCTCTTTCAAGGCACACTGATAACATACGCCATTCTGAAGCACACCACTATAGGAATGTGACAGCAAAATGCTACTGGTCATATTTCTGATTCATAAGAAAGATATACTTCCTATTTTAAAATTCTTCAATTCTCAACATGCAAATGCCAAAGGAACCAAATGAAAATCATAACTTCCTTTTATTTCTGTTCATAGTTCTGTTGTAACAGTAAACCTGTTATGCAAATTCTGCACACTGGCCAAAGACCTCTAAGGTTTGTCCTCCTGAACCCTATACTTGTGTCACCAAAAAAGTACAAGTAGTTTCACTTCATCAATTTTCCTGCTAGGATTAAAAAAAAAAAGGGGATGCTTTAACTGTGAACTGAGGGCCATACAATCATTTTCCAGAAAATCCCAACATAGTCTGTTAAGTTTTATGGTTAAAAGTAAGATTAAGTGCTTTATTGCACTGACACAGAGACAATGACTGAATTATGCTTAAGTAGAAATGTAATACAGAAATAAAGGTAGTTCCCAGGAGAAAGAATACAGAGTTAAATAGAGTTCAATTTTTAGAACAGTGAACAAAGACTACAAAGTACCAAAATGTATGATGAGTCTAGACCCAAATTCAAATGCATTTTTAAAAATTAATTTTTTTTCTGAAGGACTAAATCCATTTTTTAATAGTTTGGCTAGATGAAGGTAACAATTGCTGCAATAAATGCTGAAACATCATATTTACAATACAATTATTTGGACTCAGTTGCCTAAATGAATGTTAGATTCCAGTCCACAAAGGTGTGGATCATTCTAGGTCAGATTTGCCATCTCTGTCTGTGCCTCAGACACCCCTAGGGCAACTAAAACTGTGCTTTTCCCATTCTGCACAATTTTGCATCCATTCTGAAGATCTTGTGCAAGAAGAAGGTAACATTCAGCACTCCTTCTCTTTTTCTGTGAAATTATCTTACAGGTAATTGCCCAGCATATTGAAAAGGGTGGCAGAGATCATTTCATGTGAACAAGCAAACTATAAGCTTGTTTCAGAAGGTGCAGATAGGAGAGTGCAAGTCAGAAGAAGGAGAAAAGTAATGGAAATTAAGGAGACATGATGAGGGGGTTGTGGGAGTGTTTTAAGGATCACTGCTGAGTAAGAAAGCAAAGCAGCATGCTACTGTACAAGAGGATGGCTGGAAATATTTCCATGACTATTCAAAGTCATGACTATTTAAATATTAGCATCATTAGATGTTGTTTGTAGCAGCCAAAGCTGCTAAAGCAGACCTGAATTCCAAGAAACCTTTCATTTGTTCCTCTGGAACACCCAGCTGTCATCTCCATTTGCACATTTAGCATCAATTTCAATGAACTACATATAAGAGAATTCAACCCTCTGATGACAGAGCTGCAACTTACTTTACAAAGTTAATTGAACCTCCTTTTATGCTCTGTCTCACTGATCATCCACATTATTAATGCCTCAAGCCCAGGCTATGTCACAGCTTTGCTTGTAGCCTGGAATCCCCTTTGAGCCTACAGTCACACCTAACCCACATGAGTAAAGCTTCAGGTCCTTGCTCTGTGCCACAAGAGTGGAGTGACTGCAACTCACTGCTGTGAGAGAAGCTGTGTGACACCATCCATGCCATAGGGATCTTGATAGATGTGTGCAGTCTGTGCAGACACATCTTAGCTACTGCAACTCTGCAAGAATTGCTCAGGCTCCTCTTTGAACTACCTGCATACCCATCCAGTGAGTCCCATACACCAAACTGGAAAAGCAGTGGGTGGCTGCTGTGGACCAGACATGCCATGCTAACACACCCTATGTGACTCCTCTCATACAAAGCATCCACATTACTATAAGTGAAATACAATTATGCAGAGGGGAAAAAAAATGGGACTTGAGAGTCAATTTGTATGGTTAGAAATACCATGGATGATGTGGAGGGGAAATTCTCACCTATTTAATTTCCTGAGAAAAAAAACCCAGACTTCTGCCTGTTTTCAATAAAAAAACATTTCACTTTGGAGGAGTTACAAAAGAAAGTCTTCTCATTGTACTTAGCTATCTCAAAAGCATCTCTTTAACAAAAGAGATATCTCTTGCAAATTGTCACCCTTGAAATCTGAAATAGCCTGTAAATACAGCTCATTTTCTGCTAGCCTTCAAATAAAGTCTTTAAATTCAAAGTTCTTACAGGAAACCAACATCTGAATACAATGGAAACAAGCCTTTTGTTTTGGTTGGAAGGTGAAATAGTTTAAATGTTATCCAATCACTTTGATGGAAAGGACTTGACAAATATTCAATGCCTGATGAGATGAAAATAGGGCTCTTTGGACTAATTAGGTATGGCCTCTTCTACTAATCCACAGATTGGAGAATTCTCAATGTGGATTAACACTGACAAACTAAGCAACAAAATTAGGATTTTTTTCCTCATGATATAAGAAAAATATTTAAATGTACCACTGCCGTTCATACATAAGCATAAGATGACAAGATAGAAACCTGAAGGCTAAACATTTTTTTAAAAAGTGATAACCTGAAAAAGTATGTCCTAACATTTTTCTTCCCATCTTTGAATGACAAACATCTTTCATTTTTGCCTAAGTATAATTTGCATAAATAAATATAAAAGTGGAAGACAAATTAATTACAAGAAAAAAAATAATGTAAAGAATTCCTGGGAATTTATATAGTGTTATTTCTCTTACTTATAATACTTAAAACTATAGTTTCACTATGTATCAGATTTAAAGAATGATCTGTTGTAGTAAACTAGTACAAAAATTATTAGGTCCATGTTCCATGAAAGAAGCATATGAAAGGAAATTAGGATACAAAAGCATGATAAATAAGTACTTAGATTTTGTACAAGACTTTTCTTTTTGCCTATGTGAAAAGATGCATTGCCATCTTCTGTTCTTGGTATATTAACTGGAATTTATTATTCACCTGGAAAATAATTTTCAGAAGGCTGCTACTTCTGGAAAAAAGAATTGTTTGAGGTTCACTCTGTTTTAAATTTTATTTCTATGAAAGCAGGCATTTTCCAAAAAGAAGAAAAAATCTGATTGGCATAACTTCATATAACTATCAAATACATGCTCAAGTTTAAACTGTCATGTCTCTTGGAAAATGTACACATAATTGTATATAAATTATACTACTTTATGTATATTATTATATGTGTATTTTAATATACACTTATTTAAAAACATATAGTCTCCAAAATTTAGTAGTTTTTTTATTTTAATAACTTTTTCAATATATTTTTCATACTTGGATACTTGAATTTCTTAAGACAAAACAAATTTCACTTTGAAAAATCAGAAATTATTGAACATATGCTCAAGTTTACAGTATGTTGGTAACTACATTACTGACAAAAAGATATACTCTAGAAGAAACAGAGTAGATAACCTCTAAATTTTAGTTATTGTGCGATGAAATGGCTCAATGCCAGCTGGTTTACAGGTCATATGTTTTAAATAAAATTAACACAGAAGAAAACATCCTCAAAATTTTGCTTTCTCTAACAAACGTAATAAAGATTTAGATTTCACTTCTGCAACAGTGACTATTAGCCTCAAGTATATGTTAACAAAATGTTAGTTGAGGGACCAGAAAACCACTGATTTCAGTGCTGTGTAAAATAAAAGAAGGCATTTTTTCAGCAATTGCTCCAAAGATCTTAGAATGACTACTGCTGACTAATGCTCCCAATTTACCACAATATGCTTAAGAAAATTCTGCATCTTTTAAATATGCCTGCCTTAGCAGCTGCAGTGTTCAGTTTCTCTGGGCATGGAAATCAAGCTGCTTGTTCTAAGTACACTGACAATATGAGTCAGATCCTGAACACAAATTATGTATATGAGGTAAGCACAATTAACATCTTAGGTCACAGAGAGCACCTGGTATTTTGCAAATAGTAACAATTAAAGCTGCTGGGAGCAGGAACTGAGGGTGTGTCCTCCAGCTGGCAGGGCCTCCCAGGACTAGCCTAGCTGGTGAAAAATGTTTAATGTTAGGGGGTAAAAGGATGGGAACACCAGTTTTAGATTTTCTACAATTTATGACTCAAAAATAAGTTCATGCACTCATAGAAGTAATAACTTTTTGTTTGCTGTACTACAGTTTTGTTAGTTTAACTTATGTTTCTGTAATAGGAACACTGAAGCTTAGAGAACAAGAATCAATTTACTTCATTTTGTACACATAAATATTCATAAATATTTGGTGGCTTTGGTGACTTAACAGGTTCAGATTTGCATGGGTAACAATCAATAAACAGTTCTGCTCATGAGATAGGCAAACAAATACTGAAATGACTGAAAAACATTATAGAGCAGAAACTCAGGATACCTTTTCTCATAAAGCCAAATTTCTCTTGAACACATTTTCCCCTCCTAATTTTCCAATATATTCAAGAAAAGCGAGAGCAAACATGGTAACAGATTAGCTAAACCATTCAGCAGTTATACCCTTAATCTGGGTAGTTTTGAACTATCCAAGTTAAATTGTGTATTAATAGCAAAGAAACGCTAAGTGGCTGCTTAAGACAACTTCAGAAAGGCTCATTGCATTCAGAATGCAAAAATGTCCCCTTCACTGTAAAAGCAAACCTTAGCAGAAAAATACCTAGCACTTTCCATTTTAATACTTCTAAAATGTAAATGTGAAAAACAATGTAGAAAGTTACAAAGCATTGAAATCTTTTATCACATAGGACATTACAAGTGAAAGTGTATAGAGACTGTCGATCGGGTGAGGGACTGTGATTTCTATTTCCACTTTTCCTCACCTTTTGTTCTGGTAGAGATGAATTTCCCATAGCCTTTAAAATTCCTCATTCCATACATCCAACAGTTCTCAACATCTCACCTCTATTTTCTCTGTCCTATTTTTATCTCGCTGATCCCAGCAACAAAACAGACAAGCCTGAAGCAATCTTTGCATATGGTCTAGAAAATCATAAACATTTAGTGCAATTGAGAAGTCACCATAATCTAAATGGAAGGGTACTCATAATCTAAGCCTGAAGAAAGTTACTCTGACACACAATTAAATAAATCATTAAACAAATATTTAATTGACACACAATTAAATAAATCATAAAATATAGGTGCACTATTTTAATGCTATGACTCATAAATAATATTCACTACCCACAGATATTATTTAAAAGTATTATTATAGATTTATATCACGACTAAATCATTAAATACTATTCAAAATTTTTACTGGCATGGGACACCACAAACACATAAATTGCATCTTTATTAATTTTACATATTTTAAAGTATCTTTTCAGGGGGGAATATGCAGAATTTTTCACCACCTTTATAAGTTGATTTGGTGCTATGTCACTTTTTCAGAGACAAAATACCAAGGGGTAGCTATTAGAGATATAAAAATTCCTAAATACATTATTAAATCATACTTACAGAGATAAATACCTGAATCTGATCTCAGTTTATATATCATCCTGATCCATTAGGAAAATTTCAGCTGAGCCATTTCTATCAACTTGTTTAAAGTGACCAACAGAATACATACAGATTTAAGAAATTACAACTACTGCATTATACCAGTATTTTACTTCAAGAAATTCTTTTTATACTGATGAGAAAAGAAGTCCATTTCATTTCAGTAAGTTCCGTAAACTGAGTGCACAAACTGTAAACCAGAAGGAATGTTTTAGCCTTTACTCCCCACATGAAACAGAAAATTGTTAATCTATGACCTGCATAAAACATTAATCTGTCTCTGGTTTTCCATTCCAATTTAATTCACTTGGTTTCCCCTCACTGATTGCCTTTGACTGAAGAATCACATGTTACAAAAAGAGAAGAAAATATAACTGTTGCTTAAGTGTGTCATGCTGAGAAGTCATTCAACTAAAACAGGAGCTATTTGTTCACATAATCTATTAAGGCCAGTCTTGAGAGGGTCTTTTTAACTCAGAGACCATGTCTTGAACTTACAGTCCTCCCTACATTCATTTCAAACTGCCATAAGTGTACCTTCCAGTGCAGCATTGCCTTATTTTGTTTATACTGGTACAAAAACATTTTGGCTTCACTGGGATGAAGTATTAAGGATCTTTTATGATTACCATTTATAAGACTAACAGAGAATACAGGATGATGTCCTCAAAAGCAATCACAATATAGTGTACAATGAGTAACTGCACTGAATACACCAGGAAAACAAAGATCCATTCAACAGCTGTGTGGTGACTGTAATTTTAGTTGGACATACAATTAGCAAACTTTCCAAAATTACATATCTAGAAAGAACATGCAAACTTAACAGGAAAAAATTTAGATACAGCTTGCGATTGTATCCAGAAGGAACAAGAGAAATCCTTATCAAAGAGGGAGACTTAAGTGACAGTCAGGATAGTGGTGTTACTCACTATGACTCAGGAAGCCAATAGCTGGAAAGATCTTCAGAAATAATTAACTCTGTTTTAGCCACACTGAGTCTGTAGGGAACACAATTCCCATAGGATATTAGAGACACACTGGGCTAAAAGAAACAAGTTTAGAGTAGAAGTTAATGATATTTATAAAACTGAGATGGTAAATAGAAAATTTACGTACTTCACCTGAACAAAAGGAAACATTCTTTTACTCTGAGAGTGACCAAACACTAACACAGGTTGCATAGACAGGTTATTCAGTCATCATTCTTGGAGAAATTAAAAACCTGCACACAGGCCCACGCAATTTGCTCTAGGTGACCTTGCCTGAGCAGAGGGTGGACTAGATGATCTCAAGTGGTCCTTTCAGCCTAAATGATTCTGAGATTCTATGATTAATTCTCACTTTTTTAAAATTTTAATAATTTTCTTACGCTAGTCTCTTAATTCTTAACTCCTTTATAGCATCTTCAAAGAACATTTATTCTGAATAAGATGGGTTTTGTGAAGCAACACACTTATGTATATTACTTTCATATGAATTACCTGTGAGAAACTATGCATCATCCTTCCATGCGATCCACATGCAAACTTACTTCATGAAGTGCATACTTATTGTGGACAGAATGCTATAGTCCTTTTAAAATGCTAATTAGCAATTCTCTGAACCACTTCAATTACAGAAGATATTTATAAGCCTTTCCCTTCCCTATAAAAGCAACATCAAAAACACTATAATATAATCTGTCTCCTGTTATAAGAGCCTTCAAACAGAGTTTTGTTTATATGAAACTTCATTTTCCAAAACCATGGTTCAGGAACACATCATAAGGTCTTGTTATTGAATTTCTCTTAACTGATTCTATTTGTCCCTTTTCAGTTTAAAGAGTTAGTTAAGCTAGGAGGAGACAAAATAATATTAAAATAGTACCTTGATATTATTTTTTTTTGTAACCTTCATTACATATCTGGGGTGAAATATTGCCTGTTTGCCATTTTTCAATTACAAGTCTTCTGGCACTGGCACTGCAATAGATTCATTATCTTGTAGTTAATAATAATAATACATCAAACCAAAGCCAAAACTAAAGCTTCTCACATCTGCTGCTTTAATGCTGGAAATTTAAATGGTTGTGTAGAACTATAGACTATATAACTGCTATATTTGTAGAATCAGAGTGTTCTTCTTCACGTGGATGTAAACTATGTTTACAAACAGAAACCCAGTTTTAGCAGGCAGTGAAAGACCTAAGGAGTAGGGCAGCTCTTAGAGCACAGTCATGAACTCTTATTTCTCCAACCATCAAGGAGTGAGCTATCAAACTGAAAGTATAATTTTGTGCTTTTAAAGTACAATCTTACACCATTTCAATAATAATTATTCAAGTGTTTATCTATGTAGTAAACAGTTCTTTATAGGTTAAAGTTCTTTTGTATTTTAAGACTGAAAAATTGATCTGCCAGAGATAGCCATTAGCAATTGGAATATTTCCAAATGGCAGTGCATCATTTTTGACAACCATACAAAACTACCAGAATGTTTGTTTTCAATTCTTTCTAATGGAAAGTGAACTGCTGCCANTTCATGAATCATCAGCAAGCCAGATAGATTTATACCCACAATGTACATTCTAATGTTTGCAGTTCCTTCTGCAGACTTTCCCAACAAAACAAAAATAAAAATTATCTCATCTCTAATCAGCCATGTTCTACCTGTATTGTGATGCTCCATAAATACTCTCTATCATAGCCGAGGTAACATTCTCTACTCAGTCTTGGAGTTCTCCTTTCTCACTTGTCCTCCATCTCTTGTTCTTCCTGCTTCAGTAGTAATAACATCCACTCAAAATATCACTGTCTCTCCATATCTTCATCCAGCTTGATTAATCTCATTTCCCACTCCTAACCACTTCTGTTTTAGCCAGTCCCAGCCAGACTTCTGGCTTACAGTTTTTGGATGCAACTGAGATTCTTGGGGATCAAACAATTCCCTGCAGGAGGGGTGGTCTTGCTCACTTGTCCTTTCTGCCACTTGCATGTCTTCTCTTATCCTAGCTGTGGTTTTCATCAGCCTACTGAAAACTGTTTAGCACACTAAACCAGCCAAAGCTACTCACCTATCTTCATGCTGGCTCAGTTTTCAGCTTGCTTAGTGATTTGACTCAAATTACCAAAAAGCAAGGAAAACACCAAAGTTGTTGCAGAGAAGGGGAGGAAAAGTGAAGAGAGGAGACCTTCACTGGAAGAAGGGATTAAGAAGAGAATGGCCCTTTCTTTTCAGTCCCATAAGTCTCAGCCATTTTACCTTAACCATTCACAACCCTTAACCATTCAGTACTATTCCAAGTTTGGCTTAGTTTCTCTACAGTCCTACTAACTTTGGCTTTCTGTGTTTTCTGGGTATCTTCTTCCTTCACAAAACTAGATACCAAAAAAGGAGCATTATTCATCAGCTGGGGATTGGGTGACATCATCCTTCTCATCTGTTACCTTTCTTGCTTTCCCCATTCCCCCTTGGCAAATTTTGATTTTTTTTTCCACATCAAGAGTGAAAGATGTAACAGAAAGTGAGGTCAATGACCCTTGCCAGTCTCATCCTGACTCAAAGCACAGTCACCAGTCACTGTCCTGGAAGCTATGTCATAACCAGTGATTTTTACTTTTAAGTTTCCTGCTCTGAATCAAATTCACTTCAATAACTGCTAAAAAATATAATTCATCTTCTTCCTCTTACAGGAAATACTTAGTAAAATAGCATACTGATGTCATTCAGTACTAAATTAATACAATAGCTCTGAAAATTTTTTCACTAGTTTTTTCTGCTGCTACGAACAACTTGAGAGAGAAGCAGGGACAGGAACTAAAAGCTTTGTCTCAGAAAATCTTTCCCTGAGACAATGTATCTGATATTCAGATACACTGAAGATCTTTTCAAAGGCTTCTCCAAGACTACAAAAGCATGATGTATTTCATATGTGTAGAAAGGATTTCATACAGAAATGCAGGAAGTATATTTCTGAAGATTTAATAAATGTCATTCTGTGAGAAATTTTAGTGTTCCTATTTCTGCTTTTGCTGCTTGTAACTGAGCAGTTTATCATGTGAAAACCCTGTTATTCCAAAACTTCTTAGAATTTTGATAATTCAAATTGAACTACTGCATGCTAATACAGGAATTTTGATTCCCAGTCTCACCTACAAAGAAAATTGCCAAATAATTATTGTTGAACTATAAATTATTCCCAGTTAGCTATTAACTTATTAAGATGAAAGCTATGGCCTATTCCCATGGCCAATAGTTGCACTTCAACAAGAAGATCCAGTAAACTGTAAACTTTCAAATTAACTACTAATAGAACTTTGTGCAATGAAACTATGATATACATGCCATATATGCATCTACGTATCTATAAAGAAACTGAATTTGAGAAAAAGTGGAAGTACAGAAGTAAGGCACTCTGCCTTAGTTGTTTCAGTTCTGACTGAACGAATATTCTCCAATTATTGAGAAATACTGTGAGGAATCATGACTACAAACAATAAGAAAAGAGAATTAAAATTATGTGTAGAGCTGTATGATGAGTCCAATTTGCAATTTAAATGAATAAATTAGAATATTTAACTAATTAATTACATTTTCCAAATAGAAAGTTACATGGGAAACAAAAGATTCCTAAAGTTTTTCAGGAAGAAGTAGTGTATACTGTGGCAGAAATAGAAATTTGAACAAATATTCAAAAGGCGATAATTTTTGCCATGAGGCAAATCCTTCAATCAACCTCACTGATAAAAAGTTGACCAGAATTCTCCATAATTCTTAAGAGTCATTGTAGATACTTACACAATTTAATGACAGACTGGAATTGAAGTAAAACATTTCGCAATAACACCCCATTGAAGACAAATCCAAAAAATAGTCTTGAATTCTGCTCTTCACACATGGCAGGAATCTGATAAGAATCAAACTAGGAGTGCCAGTGTATAACTGTAAATCTTAATATCATTTACATTAATTAAAATTGGAGATACATCATTTGTCTCACTGAACTATTGTCAGTTATTATTCATGTATGTATACAGAAGAGTGGTATTCCAAATTCTCTGTCAGTATGAATGATTCTGCCCAAGGTTCAGATGGAAATGGAAAGTCATATTATCCCATATCCAGAGACTATCTACAGTATTATATATGCCAGCTAAATAGGGAATTTTCTTTAAAGTCACAGATTTTTTGACACACCAGTAATAATGCTGGCATGCAATGATACTTCCAAAAATAAAAACCCAAAAAAACCCAGAAAAAAACTCAAAACAATAACCAAATAAACAAAAAAAGCCAACAAAACAAAACAAAACTTGTGATATTTTCTGTCTATATTAATGTTGTCAGGTAACTGTAAACAGGAACTAAAATTGGGCTTGTCTGTTTTTCTTCTCTTCACAAAGATGCTTCTGCTTAACAGTCAGGATTTTCAGCCAACACATGCCATTAGTATATATGTATGTTGTTTTGTTTCTTGTAAAGCCCTTGTGGGTTAAGCCCAGTGGGAAAATAAGCACCACACACAGACTCATTCCCTCCCTCCTCCCTTCCCCCCAAGTGGCATGGGGGAAGATGCCTGGAAAAACTCCAACTAGGTGTCAAGAGAACAAACAAAAAATTTGTTTAATAAGGAAAAATAAGTGGAAAGAGAAGGAAGAAAAAATGAAAGAAGTGATGCTACAGCAATCACTCACCGCCTCCCATGGGTAGACCGATGCCCCGTCAGGTCCCAAGCAAAAGATGGCTAACCCCTCTAAAGCCCCCTCTTTCCACTTTTATTCCTGAGCATGACGTTATGTGGCAGGGAATTTCTCTTCAGTTAGTCTGGGTCATCTGTCTGGTTGTGTCCTCTCCCAGACTATTGTGCAGCCCCTGGTCTATTCACTGGGGGAGGGCAGAGTGAGAAACAGAGAAGGGATTGATGCTGTGCAAACACTGCTCAGCACAAGCTAGAACATCCCTGTGTTACCGAGACTGTTTTCATCACAAATCCAAAACACTGCCCCATACAAGCCGCTGTAAAGACAATTAACCCTATCCCAGGCAAAGACAGTACAACAGGTACAGTTCCACATCAAATAATTCTAAATGATACATTAATTTAAAAAATACTAATGTAAAACAGATTTAAAAAGACTTGCTGCGCTACTTTAGTCTTATAAAGGGATGACATTGCTGGTTTTGTCAGCTAAACCAGGTCATTGAAAGGTACGATGAGTACAAGATGTAACAAGAGGGGTAGGACAGCACAGAACAACAGGAACCAAGAAAGGAATGAAACAAGAATCCATCTTTTCAGCCTTGTCAACTCGTCAAACACCTTAAATTTGATTTAGTTGTGAGTGGAAATAACACAACTTTTAGAAGTAGTAGGCATAAATGCAAACCCATAGGCAGTATTCAACACTCTCTGGCTAAGGTAATGGCTTCACATCCCTACACACCTCCCATTTTGGAATCCCCCTTTCCTGTCACTTTGCACTGCCAGTCCCCCCTATAAGACAGAGGGCCTAGTCAGAGCCACACATAGACTACTGCAGAATTAGGTCCTCCAGCCTTCCTGTTTCTTAAGTTAAAAATGAAGAGTATAGCTGTTGATGTTCTAGCTAACAAAAATAGCTATTCAAGATGTCATACAATTTTGCATTTTTACACGGTATATCTTTATAAATAAACCCATGTGCTGTACTCAGATACACTGTAACATGACTCCTGCATGCAATCATTTTAAAAACAAGCCTTTTCTTACAGAATTTACATCAACCTCTTGTAGCTAAATGGGCAAAGCACCAGTCCTCAAGGCACTGTAAATCAGCTTGTTCAGAAAATATCCTATCAGTTAAGCCAAACAAGCAAAAAGAACATTTTGGAGAATCAATTTTGCCATAACATTTTGAAAGACTAGAACACAGCACAGGAAAAGCAGGAAAATAAGCACACAAGCTTTTTTCATTTTCTACAGAAAGATTTCTCCTTAACTTTGGCTAAGACATCATTCAGTAACAACAGGGCTGAAAATAAGCTGACATAAAAATGTATCTTGAAACCTTTTATGCCTGTAACTTTTGTTTAAGAACTTCAACATTTCAAAACTTTTCACCTAATCCATAAGCAGTGAAAAATAGTTTTTTATTTAACATAATATTTATTATTAATAGCTTGTATTAAAAAAACCCAAAGCAAACAAACCCAGAAAGCACTCCAAGACTTTCAGGCTTGGTCCATTCTATTAGTTTAAAAATATAAGAAATAGGACTGACCTGGACAGAAATTCTGCTGTGTCTGAATAGTTAATTTTTCTTGCACAGCACGCTTTTCAAAATGTCCTGCAGCTGCATTCTGATGTAGGCCCCGTTGTCTGCTGGCAAATCCCAATTCTCCAGGATCAGAAAACTTCCGGTAAAACTGTGGCTCCAAATCACTGAAAGAGAAGTTTATGGCACTGTGCCTTCCATGGCCACAGTCACTGAACATGGATTCGTCCTCGGCGTTCTGTGTTGGTAACGGGAGGATCCGGTGATGCAGCTGTGGGCTAGGCAGTCTCGAAGATAACGGAGAAGGAATAGGTGACATTTGTTTGTGTGTATTAGATAGCGGGTATGAATTACTAAAAACATTACTCACTGCTGCTAATGGGGGTGAATGCAGCCTTTTCTCTTCCAGTTTAAGATTATTACTTGTCTGAGGAATATCAGGACTTTCATTTACAGGCAGGTTCAAAAATAAATGCTTGCCGTTTCCCCGGGATACCGTGGTCCTTTTCTCATATACTGAGCCTGGCAGGTTTCTGTCTACTCTTGTCATTTGTTGCAGGCTCTTCCATTCAGCAGCTTCATCTACACTGTCACTCCGGATAACTTTCAGAAGAGCTTTATTAACTGCTCCCACAAGGTTGCATGACTCATCAATAATGTGTACTCTCTCTGCTTTGTACTGCAAACCAGAGCCATCTTCCTCCTTTTCCTGCAGCACACTGTTATTAGAGTCTCCAGCAGCTTCATCTACAGAGTATACATCAGTTCTTGATATAAAGTCATTATGTGCTGTTGTGAGAACAGGAGAAATGGTTTCATTACCTCTGTTAGAATCAGGTAGAGACTCTGCAGGGGGGTTGGTAACTTT
The DNA here is from genome assembly GCA_013399455.1 of Anthoscopus minutus. NCBI lineage: Eukaryota > Metazoa > Chordata > Aves > Passeriformes > Paridae > Anthoscopus > Anthoscopus minutus. The sequence goes on from VWYI01027981.1 coordinate 49,013, forward strand.
TTTAATGCAAGCGTCTAAATCCTGGACTTCAGCAAGAACTGTGATTCCTGGTTTCTCCTTGCATACTGGATCAGCATACTTGCTACTTTTCAAGATTTTAGCAGCTGCAGATTTACTCAGTGTCTCGAGTTTGTTAGACAGATTGTACTGAGATGAATTCACCAAAGTGGTCCCCTGTTGTACCTTGATAAATTCAGGAATGCATTCTCCATTATCCACTGGTTCAACTGCAACAACATCGTTGATGTCTTTTGAGCTCGAACTTGGTAAGTCAGCATCCAATTTCACAGCTTCAGTGCTCTTAAGAAAATACCCCTCTTCTGTCCACTTTTCTGGTTGTATTATATTGTCTACTGGTAAATTATCCTTACCTTTTACTGTTAGCCAGCTGGAGGGAGAAAAGGAGCTGGGATAAGTCATGGTAGGAAGTCTTGTGAAGACCATCTTCTTATTTTTCTGTTGCATGTCTTGTGTACTCAGTAAAAAGAGATGTTCATGTACCTTTTTTCCCTCTTTCCGATGTCTGATCTCCTCAAAGCTCTCTTTCCTTCTGTATTTCCTCATTTTTTTGTGATTCAAATTTTCTCTCTTTGTAGAATCTAGCAATAACTCCGGCTGATGTGTAAGACTAGAGTAATTATCACCTTTAAGTATTGAGACTCCAGAAACATCCTGTTGCTTTTCCTCCTGATGTCCCGCCTTAAGGTCTGGAATATGGTGAGATCTCAAAACACCGGATAACAGTTTTCCCTTTTCAGTAGTTAGTTTGTACAGCTCATTGAGAAGGTCTTTTGTGGTAGTTTGCCTGAAAATAATATCTCCAAAGTTTTCATATGGCTGTTCTCTCAGATTCATGTCTAACTTCTCCCTTACTTGATAGCAGCTACAGAAACGCTTACTCGTTCTATCCAGAGTTACAGAGCCCTTGTAAGTAAATCCTCTGACTTTCCCCTCTGGATGATAGAAGCTGATGTAACAAAGCTCCATAATGGGTTTGCGCAATTGAAGGATGGTATGCGTGCCTTCCATTATGCTTGCCAAATTAGTCATTCATTTAAATTATGTTCTAAGTGTTCCAAAGCTTGCATGACATAGCATGTGAGGCAGGGAATGGACGGAAGGCATCTGACTAATCTTCAACAATAATATTGTCTGCTGGAAAAAATAAAGAGAAGCCTGTCAAACTTGATTATGGCAAATTTAATATGACAAATAACAAGCCTGCAGAAGCACAATCTTCTCTCAGTTCTGATACCAATCTTTTACCTTGAAAATCTGACACAAAAGAATGACATTGCAAACACTCATAGCTGGAGTCAATCTTTCTCTCTCATACATCATCCCTCTGTCTCCAGGGCTCTCAGTCATTGCTTTTTCCATCAGGTCACCAGATGGTCACTAAAACACCCATTTCAAAGAGACTTTACTTTTGAATGGTGGAATCTCTTGCCCTCTCTCTGTTAACTTGCTGTTGACCATTTAGTAAAAAAAATTCAAGCATGCCTGTTGCCTTTTTATTCACCACAACCACCAGCATAACACCACCACAATGTAATTAGGTGTCACTGTTATATTTATCAAGAAAGCATTTAGAAAATAAGAAAGGTGGAATATTTTCTTCTTCTATTATTTTATAGAACTGCCAAGACATCAAGAAAACTTGGAATAATAAAAAATTATAGGCTCTGTTTACTTGGCTAACATACAGGTACTATACAAATCTATTTTGAATCAACATGCAATAGCGTAATTGTACTTTTATAGGCAGATTTACTGAACTATTTATTTCCTATTCTTTTCAGCACATGTTTTCTCCCTACAGACTGGATATATTTACAGTCTTTGGATACATAATGGAAGTTTGTTTACTCCTTTTGAGAACTAAATTGTTTTTTATCCAGGAGGAACTCTGCTACTACAATTAAAGTGAAGAAGTCTGAAGTCATTAGGAAATTCATAAACATCAGGAAAAACCAAAAGCCCAGGAGCACAAAAAGCTGGAGAGCACCTGCTCCTACATTTAAAAATGCAGGAATTTCAGTTTTCAACTGAAAAAGCATAAATACAACAGAACTTCTCATAATTTTAAGAGTCAAACTTGGGCAACAGTATTTAAAAGGAAACTGACATATTACTATGTAATATTTTTCATAGAATCATAGAACAAGCTGATTTGGAAGGGACCCATCATGATCATCAAATACAACTCCTGTCCCTGCACAGGACACCCTAAGAGTCACACCATGTGCTTGAGAGCACTGTCCAAATGCTTCTTGAACTCTGTCAGGTTGGTGCTGTGACCACTTCCCTGGGGAGCTGTTCCAGTGCCCAGTGACCCTCTGGGTGAAGAACTTTTTCCTGATATATAACCTAGATCTCCCCTGACTCAGACACATGCCTTTTCTTCAAGTCCTGACACTGTTCATGAGAATGAAGAGATTGGTACCTGCCCCTTGTGAGAATAAGGAGTGATCTCAGCTGTTCCATTTAAGGGTCCTCCTCCAGAACCTTCACCATCCTCATGGCCCTCCTTTGGATGCTCTCTACTGTTTTACATCTTTGCTATGCTGTGGCACCCAGAACTACCCCCAGCACTTGAGGCGAGGCTGCCCCAGCTCAGAGCAGAGCAGGACAATCCCCTCCCTTGCCCAGCTGGCCATGCTGTGCCTGGTGCCCCCAGGGCAGGGTTGGCCCTCCTGGCTTCCAGGGCACTGCTGGCTCATGTTCAACTTGCCATCAACCAGGAATCCCAGGGCCTTTTCATGGCACTATGCTCTAGCCTCTCATTCCCTAGGCTGTCCATACATTCAGGGCTGCCCATCCCAGGTGCAAAATCCTGCACTTTCCCTTGTTGAATTTCATACCACTGGTGATTGCCAAGTCCTCTAATTTGTCAGGGTCTCCCTGCAGGGCCTCTCTGCCTTTGAGGGAGTCAACAGCTTCTCCCAATTTAGTGACATCAGCAGACTTACTGAATATTCCTTCAAGTCCTGCATCAAAGTCTTTAATGAAGATGTTGAAGAGCACAGAGCAAAGGATGGAGCTCTGAAATCCCACTAGTGACAGGTCACCAGTCTGATGTCTGATTCACAATAACCCTTTGCACCTGACCCGTGAGTCAGTTGCTCACCCATCACATGATGTGTTTATCCAGCTGTGTGCTGGACATTTTATCCAGAACGATATTGTAAGACACACCATTGAAAGCTTTGCTGAGGTCCAAAACTATACAACTTTTGTATCAGTTTTTATTATGCAAAGTTAGATATCATTTTATAATGATGCCCATAACTTATTATAAGTAATAAGTGAAGGCCAGCTGTAAGAATCAACCAAAACACCTTATCAACAAGCAGTCATTTATTGCAGTAATTTAATTGCATCTGTTTATAATGTTATTTAAACAGTTTCAAACTTTCCATTTACTTTGACTAGCATCATTCTTCATGCCAGGAAAATTCTTAAAATGTACACATAATCCTTAAAGACAGAGGAGATATCCTAAGCAGAGTAGTAAGAAAAGTGTTCCATTAGAGCCATATTCTTAATTTTGCTCACCAGCAGTTAACACTCGAGTGGCATGACTAAGAATACTGTTCAAGTACAAGAAGGGTAGGAAAGGTACAAAACCTTTAGTCACTACTTTTTTGAAGACTGGCTTGTTGTTTCATAGATCTGAAAGAGCTTCTTAGAAAAATATGCCATTCTGTTTCCTCTTTTATTCACATTTTAAGTCATTGTGTGAGTCTGGATTTTGAGATACAGGCAAGGCTGAGGTGTACCTAAAAGAGCAGCCTCACCTTTTGAGTCACCATTCTTCCATGGCTCCAGCTGTGCATGCCTGCTGCTCTTCCAGCATAGAGTGATCATGCAGTCACAGGGTGTGTGTGCCACTGGCAGATGCAGTAAAGAGTGGTTCTGCATACAGAAGTGTTGGGAGCTGTCTTAACCCTACTCATTCTTCAGTCAAGCAGTAGTGAATGCCCCTTAGGAAACAGCATCATGGAAACTACAGACCCAGTAGCGATAGACCAAGATATGATCAAATTTGTTATCCTCAAATGACATCCATGATATCACCAGGTTCAAGTCAGCCCTATTCTCAAGAGCATATTACTTTTGGTAACACGCATGGTTTTGGTTTGGGGGGTTTTTTGTGATAAAAGATGACATGTGTAAAGAAGAGAACTAGCCAGCCCTTGTCTTGGCTGCTCAGATTTGCTGTGCTATGCCCCTCCCCAAAACCAAGCAGCTCCCCAATCTAATCTGAGTTCTGAATCATTACATTATTAATATGTGATCTACAGCTCTCATATTGCAAAAATGATTAAAATTAAAAGCTCTTTGTCACTTGGAAATATACAAATCTATTCCACTTTTTTTTTAATAATATTGTCTTTGAACCTAGTTTGAACCTAGTATAAAGGCAACATCCTATTAGTTATCTTCTTAGTTACACCAAATAAAACAATGGGTTTGGTACATACACATCGACACATTAAAATGTATAATCACTGTGAGTAGAACATAACTCACCTCCTTGTAATCAAACAATTTACATAGACTTTGAAATTAAATATTAAAAGTCAGCTATTAGAAAAAACAGTAACAAGAGCAATAACAGAAAGGACACTGTTACTATTAGGCCAATGACATTCTATATCAAAACTGTCATTGATTTAAAAGATAATGTGATTCTATGCACAGCACCATTTACTGATATTTTGAAGTTTATTTCTACTAGTAGATATATTAATGACCAAGAAAACATTTTAACTTCATTGCCTTCAGCATTTTATTCCACATTTTTCATAATCTTCCATCACAAAACAAAGAAAGAAGTGAATTCCCTGCTCTATGAGCAGAAGCATTATAAGAAAGTATCAGGACAATTATGTCAAGGAAAGAGACTGGTAAAGGAGTTCCAAATGTTGCTGCAACACTCATCCCCAACTTTTTTGTTCACTTTGCAATCTATTTATAAAACTACTTCCATTGCAAACCATACTACAGGAAATGAAATATGGTAAAATAAAGTCACATTCAGGCAAACCATACAAGTTAAGCAGAACACCCATTATTCAAAAAAAACTTAAAATTTTAACTGCAGAACATATAACATGGAGCAATGAAAACAACCTTCGGCATCATAAGTTTCTCTTACACAACTTTCCAAAACATAATAGCAGAGCAGTGGGATTCAGATTGTGACAAGTACTACTTTAAGGAAAAAAACATCTACTTAGAGAAAGCTAATAACAGGAAAGAACAGCTGAAATTGTTAAATAGGCAGCTGAGAAGTAAACCTGCTCTGCTAAAGGATTTTCTTTCAGTTTAACAACAAAAAAATGTCACAGTGGTCTTCAAAGTCTAATGCCAAGACATCCATTCATTATGCTGTTCAAAACATGCTCTTAAAACCCAGGATTCCACTCCTACAGTTCCTTTTCTCTAGCAGGACACATCATTCACTTCTCAGCATGACAGATGGTCTTCCTCCTTTCTCTGATACTTAAGTAAGCCAGAATTGAAATTCCCTACTTTCCCAGCTCTCCCTAATATCTGATTGTTACTAGGGGATGACCAGTTTCTGAGCACACTATGACTAACATTCTGAGCTATATAGCTAATTAACACATGACAACAGAAAAAGCATGGTAGAGGAAAGGTAGTAAAAGTGTGAGCAGACAAAGGCTTCACTTTGCAAGCTCAAAGACAAATGAAATGAAATGACCATAATATTTGTTTACTGAACAGAACTGGTTTGATAGAGATAAATAGAGACAAACACCATAATTTTATTCTCCTGCCTAAATGCTCGAGTTTCTCTGAGGTATTTCAAATTTTCATTTCACTTACAAATATTGTCATTAGAAAGATAAAGGTTTGTCTTCACGAAGACAAAATATTACAGCTCCTTCCAGCAGCTTTGATATAAATAAAAGAATTCTATAAAGAGCTTTCCAACTCTTAGTGTTCATTGTGTTTATTTTGGACTTTTATTGGATTGCACCAAAACCAACAAAAATACCCTAAACCAAATACCACACCAAATATACCAAAATATAAACCACACCAAATATATCCCAAATATACACAATAATACCAACCAAATTTAGAGTATTTAATTATTTGCATAATAGCTTGAATGATACTGCATATTGTTAGCAATAGTAGTTTAAAATACTGCTCTTCACAAGTACTTAATTACACCAGAAAACAGAGCATTAAGGAATACAACAGAGTCTATGTCAGACAGGAAGCTGCTTTATTAAATTTCAGATCTCATCCAATGGCACAAGGGACATATTAAAGCATATTAGAGACTTGCCAAAAAATTCAGATGAAACAGAGAAATAACGCAAATCATAGGGTGGAAAGTCATTCCGTTAATCCACAATGCAGAGCCTTGTGTACCAAAACCAATTTTTAACCATAAATGCAACCTCTAGCTGTGTCATTCTGTTCAATCTAATCCAACACCGAGGACCAGGAAATCCATGACAGAATCCATGAAACCAAAAATTTGAAATCCACATCTCTCAATATATCATCCTTGTGATCCAAAGATGAGGAAATCTAAACTTCTTAAAACCAAAAACCATAATTTAACAAAAAGATAATTTACACAAGGCATGTAAAGTTAATTAAAATGGGGTTAAAAAGTTTTTGGCTGGCCTGAATAATAAGATGATGCCCTCACCAGGAACATTCTCAGTAGCCACAGTATCCCATACTTGTTTTGGTCCTTTGCAGATCACTGTCACGTTTGACACAGCTGCAAACATGCATACTATCTTCTTAGTGTACAGAAGATGAAAAAAAGCAGTGATGATACTTTGTGGTTTAGAACTAATACTCACCACTTACACAAAAAAAATGTATATTATGTCTGACTAGTCAAATATAAAATAATACATTTATTATTTGTACCACCAGGTCTCAAAAAAATGTTCCCAAAAGGAGTCTGACACAAAAGTTCTCATCCCTCTGTAGCCTACTTCAGTTTAGCAAAGTAGTATCTATCTTTTTCTGGCACAACTGCATCAGCAAGTTAAAAAAAATAAAAGTTGTCACACAACATGTCCTCATGAAACTTCTGTTAGAATCAACCATACCACAAAAATGTTAAAACCTGTTTATCAAAGGCGACTAATTTACAAGAATTAGTTACAAAATGAGATTTCCATCACAAACTCACCCATCTGACTGTTTAAGAGGTTACTAATAAAAAAAGTCTGCAATGGATATTACAAATATGACAAGTCTTTAATGCAGAAAGTACATTAAGTAGCAAACCAGCAGACATTAAAGCAGAGAATGAGTGAAGGCAATCTGTACACGTATCCCAAAGAAATAACACAGTAACAGCCTGTTTGAAACAGACTATTTCAAGAACTACAGCATTTAAACAAACAAACAAATTCCTGCTGTACTTCAGTCAGGTTTTTACACTCTCCACCTTGTTCTTAGGTATCTGGCACAGAAAGAATCAAGAGAGCAGATGAGTCAATCATCTTGTGCTGTCAGTGGACATGAAATAGAAGAGTGGATTTAAATGACAATAGTGAGGTTTGATGTCAATTAGGTAGGAAAGTTTTATTTTGGGGTTTGCAATTCTTTTTATCAGGTGTTTTGATACAGGCTGACATGATTGGTCAAAGGAACCACTTCTCTGGTTTCATTGGTGGATAAGAGAAAAACACATTCAGAACAGCTGTGTGACATTGTTTTGAGAACCAAAACCTATTTACAAAAAACAGTCTTTGAAAGAGAAAGTTTCCCAAAATACTTTCCCTTGGGAACAGATCAGCCACAGACAGGCTTAAAACTCTCTCAGGCTCAGAAAATCATGTCCACAATCTTGCTTCCCGTTTTTTTTGACTAGAACAGTTTTCTGACTGCTGAAGAGGCAAACTGAAAGGTAAGTACCACTAAAAACATTCCTCACACCATATTCAGAAGCTCAAATTTATGATTCAAAGGGATTCAAAAGATGCTTATATACAAGCAAACAATATTTCCCCAAACTCTCTTTGATGGTAAGAAAACTTGTAATTGGCTCACTTGGTTAGAGCATGGTGCTAATAATGACAAAGTTCTGGGTTCTGTCCCTGTATGTGCCATTCACTTAATAGTTGGACTCAGTGATCATTGTGGGTCTTTTATTGCTCAGAAAAGTCTATGAAAAATGTATATTGTCAAATCTGAAAATTAAAATAAATGTTACAATTATTTTATCTATTTTTAAATAAAGACAGGGTTCATTCCTCAACAACAACCACTGTGCAACAAATACTGCGCTTTATTCACTTTACATCAATGCAATAATATATATACCTCATTCAGAAAAATAACTCTCCCCTACAACACCCCTAACACCTCCCCTATACCCCTTGTACTTAAGTTGAACACTCACATTGAAAACAAAAATAGAAAACTACTCCTTCATATATGTACAGGGGATAGTGGCCCATATAGTGATGTAAAAAGTAATTAGAAGCAAGAGGAAAAGATCTTTTGCCTCAGGTTACAGATGTCTTAATGAAAAGCTGCACTTATTAATAGTCAACTGATTTTCAAGCAACAAAGAAACAAACAAACAAAAAGTCATACTTGACCAGAATAGCTACTACAGACAAACTATTCACATTATCTAAAACATAATCTTTACATATTTCAGCATAAAAATCCTGTATTGTCAGGAAAAGTAAGATTTAAAAAAATTACACTTACAGTGAACAAAAAGATGCAGACTTGAAATATCATATTTTTAAATGTCAGACTTTGGTCATAAACTGCACACATGACTTTTTCCAGTTTTAACCCAGACAGAGAATACCCCTTACAATAAAACATTTTTTCTCAATACTTTATCAATAGGTAAGTTTTACAGGATACACAGTAACTCGTTTCCATTTCTGGCAGCAAGTATAGGATATTTCTACAGGAAAACAATGTGAATTAAATAAGTATTTTCTAAATAAAAGGATCATCTTCTTGTTAATCTCTAGCCAGAAGCTTTAATTTTGCGTGTTCAAGTAGCCAGCTCTTCAGCCAACTCTTCAGCAAGAGCTGCATCTTGTTCTGTATTGTATTTATAACATCTTCAATTTCCCCAAACCAAGAAAGTACATATTTATTTATTTAATTGTTGAATGCCCATGCTTGTTAGCGTCAGATGTTTAAATGAGACATTTAGTATAAAGCCTTTCAGATCAGGGGTCTTTCACCAAATATCACTATCAGAGATGTATCTTGCCGTATATTGTGAACTTTAAATATTGTATTTAGGGAAAGCATAGAAAGAAACTAAAGGCTTGCAGCAAATGTTTGAGCTATTTCATGAACAAGGGAAGAAAATACAGCTGCAAAATGTTTGGACTAATCATGAAAGGAAATGCAAATCATAAGGAATCTTCAGTGGTGAAAACAAGAGAGAAGTCTAAAGAAGAGTAACAGCAATTAAAATCTCTCCCCATAACAACATTTTATACCTATAGAAGGTATACAAAAGTACAGCAGATTTTGAATATATCTGTCTGTAATTAAAGGTCAAAGACTATGTCCCACATTAAGTTCTTGAGAATAAAGAACAATTTTCTAAAATAACATATTTGACATTATGCATATTTTTTCAAAAATTATGCAATGGTTGAGAATAAACTCAGTAGTACTTTTAACTTTTCTCCCTTCAAAAATTTTAGTGGTCTTGAAATTACTTTAGCCTTAAGGAATATTGAGTTTTTCAAAAATTCTAACAATAATTCAAGAAAGCCTTAGCTGCACGAGATAAAATGGGATGTAATGACTTGGGATGATAATATTAACACTTCAAAGAAGAAAGTATTAGATCAGAGAATTCTGCTTGCCTCTGTTTTCCTCATTCCAATTTTCTGCTAGTAACATTTCATAGGTAGCTAAATGGTTTCAACATATGACTAACACTAACAAAAAATTATAAACCAAATTGCTAGGAGTAATTATAGATTTCAAAAGGCCTATTAGATAAGGAAGCACTGGATTTTAGACATTTAATACATAAATTAAATCTGTTTTATCAGTCCCAAGTGCATATCATTAACATTTTTAAAAGTCTTGAAAATGGTTAATTGCTTATGTGTCATTGTCATTTTCTTGGTCTACTCCTGATCATGGGAGACTGAACACAGAATTTTTATTAAATTTAGCAAGTCTGTCAACAGCGAATGCATTTTTATCAATAAAAATATTTTAAAATAATGATAAAACACAAATTAGTTTAAGATTAAACAGGTTACATAAATCCCCCATGAAGTTCTAACTTAAGCAACAAGACAACCCTCATCAGGAAAAAAGCAATAAGATTAAAACACGAAGAACACAGTATTTCAATGTAATAAGCTTAAAATACCACAGGATCAAGAGAATGAACAAGAAAAATGTTGACTTAAATCTTGACATAAGAAATGCTCATTTTCCTCATTTTTCCTTCAAGGTTTTTGTGGCGCCATTTAAATTATAAGACTTGAAGGCTCTTTAAATGGAGGACAGAAGCAATTCAATATTAAGAATTTTAAGATCTATTGTAATTTTCTAAGGGCCCAACTCAACGAAATGTACATGGTCTTGTGGATAATCAACCTTCCATTATCGCCCTGTAGAACTGCATTTAAAGTCAAGCTGAATGTCCAAAGTAATGAGGGGAGGTTCAATCCCCCTTGGAAAGAGAAGAAATGGTGGTCCCTGCCTGACTATGAGACAATGACTTGGATAAGAACTCCTGCATTGCATTTTGTATGCTTTCTTTCTAACTTCTCAGCCAGAAGTGCTGAGGTATACATACTGCATATTTAGCTATACATACTGTACCTCTAGTCTGGCAACAATTACAGGCAAGAAAAATCACAAACATTAATCTGGAAAGAAGTACTGAAATTGCATAAGACTAAATGATCATAGCAAAAAGAACCCTTCTCTTGGATTTCTTGTTACAGGCAGATCTAAGCGCTATAGGCTCCACTGTCTCAGAAGAGGTTTGAACTGCTCTGACTATTAGACATAAAACCAGATTTATAACAAAACAAATAAATCAAGAGCCAATTTGAGCTTTGTCATTAAAATATTATTGCAGTCTTTGCTCCTACTGTCTCTAAGTATGGGGAAATAAACACTGACGGTCACAACTTGAAACTACAGCAGTGACATGAGTATTTACTAAAAAAAAAGGGTTGTCATCAAGGAATAAAGTATAAATATATAAAATATGCTGAGACAGTAGAAACAATTTACACTTGGTTAAGGTTCAGATTCCATTGAGTTACATCTATTTGATTACTCCATGATGGCCATGGTACTCCATGATTTTGGTACTCATACCTAAAACCTAATGCAACATACATTCAGATCATGTATCTTTTTAAGTCATATGAGACACAGCCTAAAAGAGGAAGTTATTTCAGGTCAAAAGAGCTAAATAAAAATGAAAAGCTGACAGATTCCAGGAAGACTGGGTGCAAACAAATTTTCAGAAACAGCAACACAAAGGCACATAGAAAAGTTGGGATTTTTTTAAGAATAGAACTCATTCAGTTCTTAAATATTATACTATAGGAGCAAAAAGCCATGCAACCCTTGAGCCCTAATGAAGACCTCTGTGATTGTTCTTGCTTGTTTTTTCCTAGCCTTGACCACTGTCTGGAAAATATTATTTATATTTGTTTGCAGAGGCTGCTTTTGATTTTTGGCTCCACTTTCAAACATTTTATGTGTACAAGTTAAAGCAGGATCAAAGCTTCAGAAAGGATGACCTTGTTAAATGATAGTGTAAAGGCCCTAGGTCTTTTCCTAGGTAAACATAAAACAATCAAACAAACAAATACAACAACAACAACAAAACCCCAAACCAAACATCAAAACCACAAAACCCCCAGTCTACACCCCCTGCCATGTAGTTCTTCATATCCCAAGCAGAACTGTCTCTTTACCATCTTTTTATATCCTGACAAATGTCAGTATAAAGGTGACACACATTACCTTGGAATTTATTTTGAAACCCAGACATTTCCCAGTTTTCTACTTAGCATTTGCCTTAGCTTTCACTTTATAGATAAGAAAATCTGAAAACAGAAGGTAAAAGTTCCAATTACCTATATACGTGTCTAAGAAAATCTCTACAGAGATAATAATCATTTACCCATGCCTCTACTTCAATCTTATCTTCATATGATGCAAAATATTAGAGAAACATTTTCCTGTTGTTTATAACTTACTACATGATTAAGTCACCTATGCCCATGTAGTTGTACCCATTACACACACGAACATGAATGTCCATGCCACATGACTTTCAGTGACATAATTTTTCACTTGAGTTGAACCTATTTCCATTGCTCACAACATGTTTGATTTCATACCAAACTGCAACGTTTTGTCTACAGCCCTTCAAATTAACGATGTTGTGTTGACACTTTCTTTTTATAGTAACACCAAAAAGCAGTTCTTTCTTTCACTCTCCATTTAACCCAAAGTTGCTGAACTGCTTCTGCTGAAACTTATGAAACATCTGCAAGTACAGTCCAAGCTACCTGAAAGATAAAACTTTCACAATATTATGGGGAAGTGATTTACCTAAACTTCACAGGAATACTACTGATATAATTGTAGAAATATCTACATATTAATTTAAATTTGTACATAATAGTTAAATTTTAACATCTGCACAAGATATTTTGGCAAGTAAAATTATCATTAAGCCATCATGAATGATTCAAAGGATGGGTTTAAAAAAATAGCTAAAATTAGGATTATATTCAAAATTCCTTCCTCTGTAATTTCTCTGCAATTTTTAAAAATTGGTTGTCTTTCTGTGAAGCTACGAGAAAAGAACTCATTATGATTCCTGCTACACACTTGAGAAAACAAGTATCACAAGACAGGACCGTGGGACAGCCGGAAGGACTAAATATATATACAGTTCCCAGACCAACTCTCTGTCTGTTGTATCATGATGTGCTTTAATATTGCAGCTGAAGAAAGGAGACTGTGCAAAGCAGCAAGAGAAGGGTTTCTTCAGAATGTCAGTATTTGTTTTTTTCCTACATGTAAAAGACATTAGCAAATGTCAGCACACAAATGCATTCTAACTCAGGGCAACAGCTCATCAGCCTCATCTGCAATGGTGACCCCTCTGAGCTTCACAACACAGAGTAACAGATTGTCTGAACGCTGTAAATATTAATCACGTGCTTCCCACTCATCTGCCCTCCTGCGTGTCCGACGGTATTTGCACACATCAAATGCTACAGAATTACAACAATCTGCATTCCCCGCTTCACTGCGCCTATCCCGCACACCAGATTAGAAGAAATAGAGGATAGTTTTAAGAGTCATTTTGGGGCAGGGGGAAGTAATCCAGTTAAATTTACTTTAATAGCGCTTTTACGAAAGGAGGAGGGAGGAAATCTACGGACTTTCTTCGGACCGCAAGAGAAACTAAGAAATCCCAGCTCTCGTGATCCCACAGAAGCTATTTATAAATAAGCAGCCAGAGAGAAGACGAGATGCTAATGACGACCAAACAGATCCCTTCCCCGCAGCCTTGAGTTAGTGGTTTTATTTTGTAATCCACTCGATTGCGACAGAGCCACTGCGGGGAACCGAGCAGATGGGCAGAGCGGTGGGCAAGCGAACGAAAGAATACTACCTTGCGGGAAGCAGCGCGCGGGGTGGCGATGCTCCTGCTGCAGTTCCAGGTGCGGGCGAGGACAGGGGATGCCGAGGGCTGCAGGGCTGCGGCCGTGCGCTATTCCCGGCCGCCCCCGCCTCCTCCCCCGGCGGCCGCCGCTGCCGTTGTCGCCTCCCGGATCGCTCCCGTTGCGGGGCGCGCGCCGCACCGCTCCCTCCCGCGGGCGGCACTGACAGCCCGGCCGGCCAATGGGCGGGCTGCGCGGCTGGGCACTGACCAATGGGCGGGCTGCGCGGCTGGGCACTGACCAATGGGCGGGCTGCGCGGCTGGGCACTGACCAATGGGCGGGCTGCGCGGCTGGGCACTGACCAATGGGCGGGCTGCGCGGCTGGGCACTGACCAATGGGCGGGCTGCGCGGCTGGGCACTGACCAATGGGCGGGCTGCGCGGCTGGGCACTGACCAATGGGCGGGCTGCGCGGCTGGGCACTGACCAATGGGCGGGCTGCGCGGCTGGGCACTGACCAATGGGCGGGCTGCGCGGCTGGGCACTGACCAATGGGNGGGTGCGTCCCCGCGCGGGAGCACCGCTCCCGGGGCCGGGATTCCTCCCTCTCCAGGTGTCAGACACAGACTCTCCGGCGAAGCGTGGGGCTGAGGGAAGCAACGCATCACGGCGGCAGCCTGCTTATTTTCGTCGTCAACTGCCGTTGCATAATCCGTCAAATCTGTTCTCCTCCTGGATGAGCATCGCTGCCAATCATATCGTACCGCTCGCCGCAGTAATTGCAGTACAGCCCTCAAGCAACATAACTCTGAACTGCAACATTAGAGGACAAGAAATCCTCTCCAGATCTCCTAACACTGCTAAAAGAGGAAAATCAGAATACAAGCGGCAATTCTAAACCACCTCATAAAATACCTTGCTGTTTCAAGGGACAGAATTTTAGGTGGAGCAAGGACCTTGTTCATTGGTCTGAACCCCACTTTTCTACAAGGAATCTTCCTGGTACTCTTCACTGAAAGTTCTCTGTTCAGAAAGGCACCATAAATGAAGAAAAAGGCTTTTGGAATAACTTGATTTAGGTAAAAATAATAGCGACAATTCAGAAGCAACTGAGTTGGGGTTAAAATATTTCTAGTAACAGATACAACTAGTGGAAAGAAATTATCCTGTAATTTCCGTAGGCATGTAAGACCCTTTGCTGTGTATTCAAATATTGCAAAAAAATATCTTTTTTCACTGTAACTTGTAGCCTCCTGAAAATGGCGCGTTTCATTCTGCTTCATGAATTAGTTTATTAAATTCTTTACTATCTCAGTGTGCAGATCTTCCATAAATAATTATGATCTTACAGAACTTAAACAGAAAACATCCAACTCTTTTTTAAATACTAGAGACTATCAGATTCTTAGCACTTTAGATCACTCACATGTTCCTTTCCTTTTGAAAACTTAACAAAATTAGTTTTTTCTACTTTTTACCTTAAATTTTTTGACCATCAACTGGCCACCTATATAAGTAGTAGCTCACACTTTGCATATTGAGACATGTCTGCAGAGTAGGGAATGGAAAAAACCCTGGCTGAAAGTAAGTCTTGCTCTTCTGATGTTTAGTACTTTCAGACAAAGATTAACAATTACCTTCTTAGTAACTTCATTTTGCAAATACATGATTTATGTGGAAATAAGAGTTCTTGGAAAGCAACCAACATGAAATGATTATGTCGGGCTGGGATGCAATGTAGGGCACAGTGAGAGCAAAACCTAATCTCTGAGAGGTTTCCACTTCATCTGCACTCATCTGCGTAATCAGCTTTTCATCTTGTCCCAGGATAAATGCAACCTGCCTTCTGCTTCATTTACCCCATATAGAACACTAGTATAGATTTGTATGAAGCAACCAGCAAGAGCTTGTGTAGAAATGTATTTGGAAAGGAACTTTAAACCATGCCATATTTAAAGGAAATTAAGGGTTGCAAGTCATTTATTTGCTAATTTAATACAC
This sequence comes from Anthoscopus minutus, assembly GCA_013399455.1. NCBI lineage: Eukaryota > Metazoa > Chordata > Aves > Passeriformes > Paridae > Anthoscopus > Anthoscopus minutus. The sequence goes on from VWYI01027981.1 coordinate 64,687, forward strand.
TAATTAGAACTGAAAGCTACTCACTACATCCAGTATGCAAACTGACCCTGCTTTAGATGAAAAACCTTAACTTTCAGCTACTGTTTCACTTCTTAATCTATGACTCTGTGTATGGTAATGGTAGCTGTTGCTTAAATCTTTCAGGAGCTTTTATAAACTGCTGAATTCCAGTGAACAACTCAAGCTTTTGAGTGGAACTAGTGTTATTATCACTTGTTTTAGACTTAGTTCATCTGAATATGGAAGGCTCATACAAGTAAAGACCTTTATGGGGCAAAGTAATGAGTAATAGCCTCCTGTTCAGGCTGCTCCTTTATTTGGAAAGGTTGGAAAACCACCAGAAATCATAGCTAACAATCAATGAAACACTTTACCAACAATGTTCTCAGAAGTAATGTCTGATTGGCTTTGTTGTCTGACAACCTAACTCTAAACTAAGCTCTAAGGACTAACAATGAGGATACAGGCTGGCTAACTACATATTTGTAATGCTTTCTGCTCTTCTCTCAAAGGATGAATATTTTTCTGTATTATTTTCAGAAACATATTCATGAAGACGTATGGGTAATATACAGGTAGATGAGGAGAACATGAACAGTATAATGCAAAAAGTGAAGTAGGAAATATATCCCAGCTTGCTGCCAAAGCAAGTGTTACCAGATTTGCACTTGAAGAACTAAAAAGCAAAGAGCTATCATGCATAAGACATGATATGTGTTATTTTCCCTTTTTTTCCCCTATACCTGCAACAAATTCTCATCCTTGAACAGATATTTCAGTCTTTTAATATGTTTATTTTCTTGTCTTAAAATTGCACATCAGAGCTGACACTTCCATATAATAGGGATATAAGATTTAATATTTTCATCTTAAAATTAATGCTTTGAAGTTCCATAATGCAACAATACTTTGTCTACTTAAATTTACATGCCCACTTTTGCACCAAAAATATTTAAATCTATTCCCGACTTGGTTGGAAACATGAATTGAATATATTTATGTCATAGCAAATACACCCAGAGCATTTTATTCTTCAGTTCCTCCTCCTGCACCCTCTCGAATCTCTCTAGTGTCATGATCCCATATTCTTCAAACCATAACATCCCATGCCTTGGAACAGAAGCAAGAGCCACCATTCCAGGAATACCATGTACTAACTACTACTTCAGATTCTGATCCCTTCTGTCCTGACTGCCTGTTATTCTCAAATCTGAAACATGGTAGAGACTCTGCTCAATAATAATGAGAACAAATTGTGAAATTTATTGAATCCTTAACAGGACCAATTACAATTCAGATATTATTATCTGACATAATGGATAGACAAAGAAAAAAACAAATACAAATCCCCCCATCTAATATAATGTATAAAACTATCTGTTTTCTTAAAAATTATTAAAATAAATAGAGTTGGAATTGTAGGACCTTGATTAATTTGTATCTTCATACAGAAAAAAAGCAATGACACAGTTTATATGAACAACTTAAGTGCAAATATATTGAAATGCATGTTTAAAGTAGATTGGATGGAGGGGTTTTGAGGAGTGGGTTTTTTTTGTCTATGCAACATATATTGCATTGTGTTAATTTGGTTTATTCATAAATTCTTGACCTAAGACTGTCTAATACAGAAATATAGTTTACATTAGTAATACATTGCATACATCAATATCAAAGATTTTATCCTAATGAGAAATACAGATTGGCCTGTTTCAAATTATACCAAATCACCCAAATGATTAAGTAACATTGGCCAAAATGGATTTTTCTCTGATTAATAAAATGGAACTTCAAACGACAGCAGAGGAGAATCTTCGTAATTTTCAAAATCCTGGATGTATGACTTTGAAGTGCTGCCAACTCTTGTTATTAAATGACCTGATTTTGGACAGGGAAGGAGCCAATCTTACAACAAATTCAAGTATGAGTTTGCAAAATTCTGAGAGCAGGGTGAAAAATTACTTATTTTTATGGGAAAATAATCGGGATTGTTACAGAAAGCAGACAGAATGTTTAAGAAAACAATGTGGAAGATCTCTCTGGAAATGAGTATATATTTAAGTGGCTAAAACACTGTTAAAGGTGAAGTAGTAGAATAATTTCATCAATACATTGAAATTGAGGTATTGTCTGCCAGGCTTAAGTACAAGAAGAAAATTAAAGGAACTGGTGACAATTAAAATTTCAAAATAAAATTATATAAAGAAAAAGCTCTCTTTATTTGCATATTTTAATCTGTAAACAAATACATAGAAATACCAAATATTCTCTAAAGATTATAAACACCAACTACTTGCCAGTTATTTGAAAAAGGAGGAGTTTACTGTTTGGCATATGCTACATACCAACAGATTTATGTGAAGCTATTACACAGCTATCAGGTCCTTATAAAATCCATAATATTGGCATGATTTCTCCCCATGCAAACTAAACACTAAGATTATGAAAAAAGCGTGTGTGGGGTGGGTGTGTGTGTGTATGGTATTAAATATATTTTGGGAAAGATTAACAGCAACTGTAGATACGGCCATTTATTTAGGTCAGTAGTGAAATTCTGTGTCCAAAATAAAATTTGGAAAAGAAAAAGAAGGTAGTGTATAATGTCGAGATACATGCATCAGTTGTAGTGGTTGAAAGATTGTGGAGACAAACTGCCCTCAAAAATAGTCTTAAGGATAAAAGAATCTTGGGACAGCAGAAAATCTTTATGACTCCTCTCTTTCTCTCTCTGGTACATCTCCTATTTTCCAGTCACTAGTGAATCTAGCATCAAATGTAATGACACCTGTACACTTCCTCGAGCAGGATGGATTCAGTTTGTGTAGAGATGTTAAAGGCTATAACTAAGAGCCCAGTTTCAGTAAGCTGAAAGGCTACATTCAAAATACACGATTAATGGACAACTGTGCAGAGCATGAGTGTAGAGCCTCTTGGTTTCTATGTCACTCTCAGCACACTAATCTATATTCTGATAAAAACAATCCAAACTTCTGTATCCAGTATTTACCTTAACATTTTTATACTTGTTGTATATGCTACAGCTTTATATTTAAAAAGTCAGGAGAGAAAATAAAGAGACTAAAATAATAACAAAACCTCACTTAATACATGCAGCATATCTTAAAAATACCTACTTAAGGAAAAAACACACCAACACTCAATGATCCAATGTTTTTAATGCAAAACATCCAGCAGTTCCACTCAATAAATAGAAACATAGGAAAACAATCAGTGTTTATCTATCTATATCAGAGATTTTATACATATATCAAACAGATGCAGTCAAGCAACAGTAGAATTAATTAGATGCAAAATTATAATTCCTAATAATCTGAAGGAAAAAGTGAAGGAGAAGAAGAAAAGCAATCTATGCACAAAAAAGAGTCACACCTTTTCTAAAACATGGTTGTTCAGCATCACTGAAAATATTTGCAAAATAAATTCAGGACCATACAATGACTCTTGCAGCCTCTCTGAAGGCAACTGAACTTACTTCAACTGTTTTTGGAAATGTGAATATGCTTTGCAAAATTTAATTAAACTATTACCTTGTGAGAATCTCAGTTTCACACTTTAATGAGTCAAAGAACATTCCAAGGGAAAGTTGCATGTCTAAGGTCACCACAAATAAAGAACTGAGGTGAAAAAAACCCAATTCTCTGCATATTTTACAAAGATGGACTATTACTTTTCTTACATAATGCAGAAAAATATCTGTTATTCCAAACAGTGATGGGACTAATGTAATTGATGTAATACTGTCAAACCACAATTAGCTACCTAGCTTACATACATTCATTATGAAAAAAACCTTTATTTCAAACAATTTTCTCTTTATCTTTGTGAGCCTTTTTCCTCAATTTATTCCGAACAAAAAGAAAGAATCACACATTCAGGTACTGTGCCACTTCATAAATTGATCATGTGAGTTTGACATTTCTCATAAGAATATTTAGCTTAGAATAGAAGTAGCTGTTTTTTTGCTGAATGTTACTAAGAAATATTTTATTTACAGCCATCATATATGTAATCTCACAAAAAAAATCCCAAAGTTAAAATGCTTCAGACATTAAATGACTGCATTTCTTGAAATTGTGTCTCTAATTTGAACTTTTTCTAACTGTCTGATGCTGACCAGACTTGGCATACACACTGTCTACAAAAAAGCAGAGCATGCCAAGAATAAGGCAGCAGAGAGCAACACAATTTATACTCCAAATTATTCCAGGAAGAGAACTCACATGTAGCAGTGGTGCAGGTCTTTCAAATGACTAATTTACCTTCAGACTCTAAGCGGTTGGAAGCTTGGCAATCCTAACAGATTTGAACACAGAAGTTACAATGTTAAATAGGATCATCAGCTGACAGTCATCAGTCTGACTGTGTTAAAAAATTATAGTTTAGCTTTCGCATATTTCCGTGGCCTTGAGTGCTGTGGAAGTCCTTATTCTGTCAGCTGTATACTTGTGAATAAATTTTGTGTCTTTCTGAACTAGTATTAATCTTTGGATGTAAGAAGGCATGAAAATGCATAGTTCTAGTGATTTAAGAAAAATCCTTATTTTAAAAAAACTTCAACATTTTTTACATTTAAAATATAGACTTATAAGCAATATGACATCTATGTATTTCACCTTACAATATAAAATAAGATACTGATTTATCTTGAAATAAGTGTGAACAACAGGTTTTAAAAAAAAAAAACAGTTAAAAAGCTGAAGGGTTTATTACGTAGAATCTGCATGGGGGAGTAAAAAGCAAACTAAATAGCCTTGCTTTGATGTTTGGAGAAAGTGTAAGTATAGAACTCAGCCTCAGCAACAGGATTTAATCATTGAGCTTTGAAGTAAGCTATACCTGTATATGTCTGGTAAGGGTATATATAGTCTATGAACAGGTAAGATGAAAGAATAAACTGAAAGTGCAATTAATTGTCATGGGCAAATGGTATCTCATTCAGAAACATTCCTGATAGCTGCTCTTTGTTAAGGATTTGAAAAGATCACAATAGATCATATTGCTAAAAGACACACTTTGAAAGGGAAAAAAATAACCTATTCTACATGTAAAAGCCAGTTATTTCCTCAAAGTTCATGGTGTAATATTTATGTACTCAAACGCAGATGACAGTGAGGGACTGGCCATTAGGTATATCTACTCAGCAGTAGTTTAATCATGTCAAAATATTAGAATAGAAAAATTTTGGGCAAAGACATTCAACTTAATGGTCCTAATATCCTACTTGGCCCCAAAACATAGGTTTAAAACCACTATATGCAAAGCCAGCAATCTAACTTCTTATGCAGTGTCACTTTCCAGCATAAAGCACAATCATATCAAAACTGTTTATATCATAAAATCCCTGGAAGACAGTAGTAGTTACAAAGACACAAAGCACATCTTTTGTTATTAAAAACTGCCACATAGTAGCTTGTTTTCACTAAAGTCTACTTGACAGGAAATGCAAGGGTTAGCTATGTGCAAGCTTCCTAGATAAATAAACAAATTGAAATATGCCCCTCCTGCCCTCTAAATATGCAAGAAGCTTTTAGAAGAATACAATAAGCTATTGATATTTTGAATGGATTTTTATTCTTTTGCATGCACAGAAAACTTCATGCATTTTTCAAATTATTTTCATATATTAATTGCATAGTTGTAGTTTGATACTCTAGAAAATTCTTCAAGTTTGCTTCTAGGACAAAAATATTCAAATACTCATGGCAGAAGCAGGGTACCAAAAGTGGTTATTTCTGTAAGCACATTATAGAGATGTAAGGTACCACAGTATTTAAGAGAAAGTTCTTTCCTACAAGGAAGCTCTGGAATTAGACTGGCTGGATAAATAAGGCCTTACACCTTACTGTGAGAAAGGCACATGGCAGAAGAGCAGGCAAGGAAGATTGCTGAAATGTCATTCACTGTTTGCATGTTCCAGGGAGAGTTAGGCATTCCCTGGAAGATAGACACCAGCCAAAAAAAGCAGTTACCAATTTGGCTATGAAGTATTTTTAGATTAATTACATCTGGCAGACTCTGATCATTGCAGTAAACCTACCACCTGGAAAGTGAGCTACTGCTTGGAGCAGACAAATGACCTTCAAAAAACTCTGGCAGGTTGTTTAAAGACTGTCAGGAGAAGGAACACAACAGATTTTAACTTTGTGGTGCTCAGGTGCTCTACTTACTATTGAAAAACCCTTTCAGCTGAAGTACCAGTACAAATAATGATAACAGAATAGATAAAACCTCAACATTTAAACATACAGCAAAATAGAGATAGCAACTTTGTAAAGTAAAGTGTGAAAATGTGGTTTCCCCACGCACTTTCAGGAGAGAGTAAGGTAATTCAAGCTTGTGTGATATATTTGATCAGAAGAACAGCTAAGACAATGTAAGATGTAAAAGAATTCAAACGAAAAGTTTTCAGTGTCACAGAACGTGTTCTCAACTATACAACTAGGGAGTTGTATTACCTTCAGATTTACTGTGGAAGACTTGTAATAAAACTACTCAAACAACAGTACATCTGCTTCAAAGAGATGTAGGCAAAACTGAAAAATAGTTGTGACAAAAAAAATTCGGAGTAAAAGATGTACATGAATATGTGAAGCTGAATTGAGGCTTAAGGAAGCACATTTGCAGGTTGAATTGAATTTGAAGGTTCTGGAAAAAATGCCAGGCAATGGTATGTAAATTCAGGAAATAAATAAGAAAAATGCATTTTATAGCTGCTTCATGATGTGATGTTGTTCATGGTTATGAAGCTTCAGATCAAGTTATTTTGTAGTTTCATTGAACTACTAATTATTGTTAGGTTTTAACTTCATAAATTACCAATCTACTTTCAAACCACAAAGAATGTATTTGCACTTTTCCACATCAGATGTTACGATGAGGCTATTTTAGACAGCCTTTTAATTTCATACTAATCTTAATTCAGTGTGTTCATTAATATTAATACAAAATTTAATCTCATTTTCCAAATTTATTATAAACATTAAATAAATGTACATTTCTTATGTTTTCCCATTAGAAGCCACTTCCAGCCTGCTTGATATTTTACCAAAACCTTTAAAAGAAAAGTGCTGTAAGATCTATAATGTAAGTACAAATTTCTGAGAGTGGTGGTAAAGGGAAATGAATGTTTTTAATGTGACATTTTGCCCAGAAAACATTGTCAAGATAATTTAAATGTAGTTTTGATAGTACTTATATGTATTTAAAAAGATAAATATGACCAGAAAATGAGGTTCTCAGGGAAAAAAAACAAACCAAACACGCATATTTTATGACAATTCAGGTTAAATCCATCAAATTCTTTATGGAAGAAATGTAAATTAGAACAAATTAAGATAATATAGGATATCCAAAAATGTTATTTAAATGGCTGTGATAGTATATAAACCTTTATGTAATTTAAGATTTGCAGATGCTTTTAGTGCAGAGAGGGGAGTCCGTTGGTCTGGCCCAGAATGCCATGACCTTCCCAGAGAGGGTCTCCCGAGAGCCAGCCTTCTGGGGGTCTCAGGCACTCCTCTGGCCACTGGGAAACCTGAGCAAGACACAGCCCATGGCTGCAGGGGATCAGCTCAGTGAGCAGCTCAGTGATTCAGCTCAGTGATTTCAGCTGCGCTTGCTGGGTTCTCCCAGGCCGGCTCAGAGACGCAGAGACGGGAGCGCCGTGTGGCGTCCCACAGAGGCAGCTTTATTGTCCAGCAGCTCTGCAAAGGGTGCCAGGGACGACAGCTCCCTCCTGAGCTGGGCAGAGGCCGGGCTTTTTATGGGGGAAAGCAAGGGTGGCACCAAGGGGAAAAACCAGTGGGTTACAAAGAATCTACATGGGGCACCAGGGCATGTGGGACACCTCGCCATGACAGGGAGGAAGGGCTCAGGAGGGATCTCTCCTGAGGAGGTTTGAGATTGGCCATCAGCACCCATCCAAGGGACATCCCTCCAGGGCAAAGGCCTGGCAGGACTGTCTGCCTCCACATATGCTCATTCAAATTCACATGCAATTGCTTTATTTTTTTAATTTCAAATTAGAAGTATAACTTCATCTGCAATGTCTTTTAATAATTTGTAATGCAGCAGAATATTCCAATCTAGGTTTTATATCTTTTTTATGCTTATCCCTTAATTAAAAAGAAAAGTTACACAGATAGATTATGGAAAGTGAAAGAACCTTCCAATAGCCTTCTAATATATAGAATATGATGGATATAATTCTAATAGCACCAAACAAGAGGTGACCACAAATACCTAGGACTTAGTAATTTAGGATTCTATGGATTAAAATTAACTGCATAAGCTCAACCATAGCTCAAGCAGGAAACAAGTGCAGATGGTGTGCTACTCAGCCCATAAACCTGTTAGAAAGACGGTATTCTACCAGTGTCTCTTTTTCAAGTGATCTATTGGACAGACTATGTGACACAACTAGAACTAGAGAGATGTAAATATTACTGAATTCCTTCATTCAGTGTCAGAAATGTTTGTTAATAAATTTTCTACTGGTAGTAGAAATTAGGTATCTTATTCTTTTAAATATTCTAATAATTCATGACCTTGGAAGAACTCAGACATGTGACAAAAGCAGTGCTAGGCAGGTGGTGTTATCTCTGAGCAGAATAATAACAACCAGTCTCTGACTTTATCTTCTGCATTGTCTGGAAGCTAAAGAGAAGCAATTCTGCTTGAATAATATTCTGTCCGTTACTGCTACAAATCAGCATTCTGGGGTCAAATTTGACAACTTCCAGAAATTAAGGTGGGTAAAGTTTGAGAGAAAGCAAAGAAGAGAAATAGAAACATAACCATATTTAGAGTCAGATATAGTGACTCACTCAACTATCTGTATTTTCCCAATTTGTTAGTGTAAAATGGAATTTATTAGTAGGTAACTGTAGGACAAAGTTATGTTAAAATGATACTACTCTTCTTTTGAAACAATTACTCAGTATGTCTCTAAGCTATGAAAGTTTCAGTGCAACTGGCCACTGAGATACAAATCCTAAAAATAGAGATGTATTTTTAAAACAATTCTAAAAGACAAAATGGTAATTGGAATAGAAGTATTTTCAAAAAACATTTGTCCAAGTCTGTTTTGGAAAAACCTAGGATGTCAGCCTAAGAATGTTAAAGTAACTGACAATATATTTAAAATATTGTAGTCTAGAAAAGTTATTTAATGGTGACACAGCAGATTTTTTGAGTTGTTTTTAGATTGGGAAGAAGGATATTTCTGATGTAAAAGGGGCCAAAAACTTAAATCTTCTATAAAAATAAGTTTGAAATTCTCATAAAATATAAATGTACAAACAGCGATACTGATCTAGAAATGGGAAAATGAAAGAAAAATTAATCTTTGCCCCTTGACTAAAGAAACATGATCATTCCAAGACTGAAATAGGTGTAAATTTAGCATCAGGTTGATCAAAAAACCCAGCAAATACTATATATTAGAAAAAGACAACATGTCATAGAGATCTTAATGCCCAAATTTACAGGGTCAGATACACATGACCTCACACATTAATTACAAGAATGTGTCAAAAATTCCACTATGTTTGAAAATGTAAAGATATATGTATATTCAGGTCAAGAAGCAATTAAATAGTGTCTACATTTTTGTGAATACAACTCTTTTGAACATATCCTTTTGAAAAAGGAAAAATTAAGAAGATGAGGACAAATACTGTGTGGCACGTTCTTTGATTGCAAGTTGAAGTAAATCCAACATGAACAATTATTGTGTAACATCTATGCAAAGCATTATCCTTATTTATTGTTAGTTTTATTTTTACTCATGAAGAAAGTGGACTGTTGATTCTCCTTTCTCAACTCTTATTGTCCTTTCACAGTTAAGTTTTTAAACATCAGCCATACTTTAAGTGGTAACCCAAAATAATTTATTTTATTTTATTTTTAAAGAATTTCCTAGGATGGTTGGACACAATAGGTTGTGGTTTGTTTTTCTTCTTTTTTGAAAAGGCACTAATAACATTAATCAAATATTATTTGAATTTCATTGTAACTCCCTTCTTTTGTGAAGCCATATTTAGTTTACACTTGAGATACTTTTTTTCTTTTTTTTTTTTGTACTTTTATCAAAAGTATTTGTTGGAAACACCCTCTAGGGCAAAAAAGATATTCATTATAACATTCTGCCCACACTGTACAGCATAATGACTCACACATAATTAAAGAAAGCCACCAAATTAACTCCATAACCGTTTTCAGAACTACATGAAACTTCAGTACTTGCTAGTTAAAGTACTGACAAGCTGTAAAGGTAAGCACGAAGCTATAAAATTAATTCCTTAATCCAAATCACTCAATTACACTAATACCACATGAAAATATGGTAAGGCTTACTGTTATTTGAGTTGAGGGGTGAGAATATGATTCTAAATTTTGATTGAACTTCCTTTGCATTTTTTAAAGCTGTTTGGACAGATCTCCCTCAGATGTAATATCTTTCCATTTTTATAACCAGTTTGCTAAAAGAATACATGTAATTGCTGAGACGAGATAAAGGCAAGTTCTGCACCCCTAGCATGTGGTCAGCTTGAACTTTGCAGTCTCTTACAGTTGTTACAAATTGCAGCAGCTGCCTTAATTTCATCTGCAAAAGCCGTAACTTTCTTTGGCTAGAGCTGATTCATCAGAGTCTAGGTAAAAGTTTGTGGCAATTTGAAGGCTAAATAATATTTATCATCAATTTCTCATTTCAATCTGCAGTGTTTTTTAAACTGTCTATGGAGGGCCCAGGAGACTGAAGCAAATTTGAGCAAAGTGAGGCAGCACAGCATCAACTACTCCAGATTTTCTTCCTCTGTTCCCTGAGGAAACTCAGTGGGGCAGGTGGCATTTAACTATGCTTACAAAAGTTAAGTAACAAAGAACTGATTGTTTTTTCGGGTTATTTCAACTACTAGGCGTTTGCAGATGGCAGGTCAGGCTCCCTCCTGTGAATCCGCGGTGCCGGCAGCGACGCTGGCCCCGCAGCACGGCACCCCCGGGCACTGAGGCGCTGCTGCACCTCTGACCGCCCGGGCCAGCGCCGCTGCCGGCCAGGGGCATTTCTCCGTGCAACTGGGATTAACCAAGCCGGGACCAACGCTGGGATAACACAGACACGTGGCAAACCTAAATACATCTATCTAGGCATGTTCTTCTCAAGCATTTTTCCGGGGACCCGTTCGGAGCTGCCACGGAGAGAGCAGTCACTGCCGGCAGCCTTGGCCGTGCCGGGCGGGCCGGGCCTCCCGAGCGCGGCCGGCGGAGGCAGGAGGGAGCGGCGCTGAGGGCCCTCATCCGCCCCGGGCGAGGCCTCGCCCCCGGCAAAGGGCCGCGCTCTCGCTCCCAGCCCGGCCTGAACCTGGCTGCCTCGGGGAGCAGACGTGACCACCACAGGCTCTATCTGGGAGCTGAGATGATTCGACTTTCCTGGAAGGAAAGGGAAGACAGGGCTACCCACGTCTCGTTGCTTTTCTGTTAACTGGACTAGCAGCGTCCCCTCCTGACCACTGCAAAACCAGTTTAGGATGGCTCGTGACTCAGCGCAGCATCCTCTGAGGGCGAGAGGGGGATTAAAAAAGCATTCCGTGGTCGGGTCGAGGTACACTGAACCTAAGCAATTTACTGGACTTGGTAGAATAATGCACAAATTGAAACAGCATTGAACAACGTATCACTGATCCATTTTAAAATTCTTTATTAAAAGATTTAACACGATTTTTGAACAGTTTTCTATGTTAAAGCTGGCTAGACCATCTAATAGTCTGAGTGATCACAATCTTCTCTATGTCTGTCTGGGCTAATACCTGTTCTTAATTAAGCTCGGGCTTCTAGGGCTGCTTTATCTAGGGAGTAATATCTCTTTGTAATTGATTAAAGCAAATATATTCCTTTTCTTGCATCCAGTAGATGAATGCAAAGAATTAAACTGCACATTTCTAGAAGAGCTCTTGAACCTAAATTAATCCAAAGTAGATGATGAAAGCAGATTTTTTATTGCATTTTTATTGATTTTTCTTCAGATTTATGCTCATTTATCTTGGGAATATTTGGAAGAGTTAGTCCCATAATTGGTTTCTACATTTTCCCAAGAGATCATATCTTATATTTTCAGAATCTTGTTACAAAAGTTAATTAAAGCATCTTCAGCACATTTTCATTTGCTGCAACACAAGTAAGATGAATACATTCACAGTGTCTACGCTCCAGTTTTGTCACAAGTTGTGACAAAAGTCTTATATTTGGATATGAAATTGCCTATTTAAAGCTGTATAAAACTGGCAACAAAACTTGAAAGTAAAACCAAGTAAACAAAGAGGCAAGTAAATAGAAAAATGCATAAAAGTAGAAGTGAGAATGGGTACTTCTTCTAAAGTCCACATCAATATGTATCAGTAAGTTTGTACTACACCAAGGAGCACTCAGTACAGCACAAGTCATTTTACAGGAGAAAATGTTAGGCTTCTTGGTTTTGAGTCTCTGAGAAGTGAGGAAAAATATATGTTTTTTTAAAAAAATTATTATCTTAAAAAGTAGAAGTTGGAATTCTTTATTGAATTAAATACAAATTCCGTTTAATTTTTAGGTTTTTTACTTCTTTATCTTATTGGTTAGGCCAAATTAATTTTAAAAAACACTGTTTTCTACAACTGATTTGTAGTTACTACATTCAAGTATTTATAGTTTTGCAGAAAGTGGAAGATTTTGTGAGACTATTACAGCAGATTTGCTCTGTTCTATTACTTTTATTTTTTGAAGTATTCACAAATGGGCAATGTCAGAAACGGGCTGAAAAGCTTTATTTCATCCTAATGTAACTTTCTAATTATATTTACAAGTCTAATATAAATGTTTATATAAATTTTGAATTAATATGGCTGTTCAATTTAACTTAGATCTGACTCAAATTGATAAGATAATTATGGTGTGAATAGGTATTGTGTACTTGGTATCCCTAGAAATGATATCTGCTTATGTGATACACAGTCTAATTACTACACGTGTAATAAGCTAGAGTAAATTTATGGACATTTATATTCTGTAAGACTGTGACATCTATATGATATATAGGGCATTTTAATTGCATAGTAATATTCAGAAGTTTAATATTTTCAATAAATGACCATAAGTAATTTTCTCTAAGGCAGAGTGTGTAATGACACACTTTTAATTCTGTTTAGAAGAGGAATGATTATTGAAATAGTCTATGGAGTTTAAAAATGTGGGTTATTTTTATATAAAGTAATTAAATATTTATGTATAAAAGTTTTGAGAAAAAAAAAGATAAATCATAAACCAAAGTAAATGTAATGAAAAAACTCCCACAATTTTCTCAGAGGCAATGCAAAAACAGTGTTGGGAGACTTCTTTTACTAATTACAACTGAACAACACAGCTGAATACAAAACACTGTATATATGCAATCTATTAATATTCCGCTGTTTGGATTAGAAAAGCTATAGTAATTTTATTGACAGCAATTACAATAGTCTTGAAGGAAGTTAGCATTTAGAAAGCCTTGAGATTATTGCAAAAATTAAGACTATTTTTATAGTTGCAGCTCTTTAATTAGCTGAAATGGTCATGGCATTTTCTGGGGGTAACTCTTGAATTGCATAGTAAATGCAAGAGAAACACTAACTACATAGTCAGTCTTAGTCATACTATAGTTTGAGAATTTATCACTTGGCTTACGTCAGTACTCTGTATCACATTAGGAGAGGCAGCTACTCAGCATTGCTAGTGCAGAATTTTTTCTGTCTCAGTTCTTTGAAAATGGCTCATCATTCTTTTATTGAATTCAAACAGAATGAATGCAGTTCTCTGTTGACAGATTGGCTGAAATTTTATTTGCACAACCTCCAGGTTCTTCATAATATGTTGCCATAGGCACTTCTGTAAAATCATAATTTAGTTTAATGGAATTTTGTTCAGAACCTTGAAAATCACTCATTAAAATTTCCTAATTGGTCATCAAAATAATATATAAGCTCATATGCTTATAGAAAATTATTCTGAAACGGTCATGCTTTATCCATGAGAGATGGGTAAGATTTGGGAATATATGACAGATATTTCAAGAATAAAGCAAGCTTAAAAATATGAGTTTGTCCATATTATATATAATAGTATGAAGCAATACCATAAAATTTGGTATTGATGTAATTTTGAGATCAGGAATGGTTTTGGTTTCCCAGAGGTAATCTCCCTGTATCATGCAACAGTTATAGGACACAAAGTCAGCATTTCTAATTATTCTAATTAGTTAAATTCTTACTCTGCTTAACCAAAATGCTTAACCTCACTCAGAATGAAGAAGTGGATGAGGCCTACTGCAGGCAGCCAGAAGCAGTCATAAAGTCACAGCCACTGATTCTTTTAGGGGTTTAACTACTCTTATATCTGCTAGAGAAGCAGCGCAGTGAAGCACAGTCCAGGAGGTTCATGAAAAGCTCTGATGACAACTTCCTGTCACAGGCAGCAGAGGATCCCACAAGGAATGGTGTGCTGCTTGACCTTATGCTAACAACCATAGAAGGTCTCTTTGGAGGTGGCAAGGTGGAGGACAGTCTTGGCTAAAGTGGCCATGAGACGGCGGAGTTCAGTATTGGGTGAGGGGTGAAGATTAAGCAACAAGTAAGGTTGCAACCACAGATTTTAGGAGAACTGACTTTAGTGCCTTTTCAGGGATCTTGTTGGGAGAATCTCAAAAGAACAGGCTCTGCAGGGAAGGGAGATCCAAGAGAGCTGGTTGATATTTGAGGATCATTTCTTCCAGGCTCCAGAATGTTGCATCCCAATGGGCAAGAGATTGAGCAAAGGGGGCAAAAGACCTGCAAGGATAAATAAAGAATGAAGTCATGACATTACTCAAATGTAAGCAAGAAATACATAGGAGAGGGAAGCCAGGTCACGCTGCTTGGGATGAATCAGGTAGGTTGTCAGAGTAAGCAAAATTGATGAAAGACAAAGGCCCATCTGGAGTTAAATCTGGTCAAGGATGTAGAGGACAACAAGAAACTTCAGTAACAAAAGGAAAACTAAGGACACTGTGGAGGATGCTGGTAACAGAATACAGAGAAGGTAGATTTACTGAATGTCTTCTTTGTATTGGTCTTCACTAACAAGGCCAAACCTAAGGAATCTCTGACTCAGGACAGCAGATGGAAGGAAGATACCCTTGGTCAAAAAAGATTAGGTTAGAGAACACCTAGACAAAATTGACATCCACAAGTCCTGATAGGATATATCCACAAGCAGGAATAACCCCATGGAGCAGCACAGACTGGGGGCTGACCTGCTGGGAAGCAGCTCTGTGGAGAAGGACCTGGGGGTCCTGGTGGGCCACAAACTGTCCCTGAGCCAGCAGTGCCCTGGTGGCCAAGAGGCCAGTGGGATCCTGGGCTTCATTAGGAAGAGCAGGGCCAGCAGGTCAGGGAGGGGATCCTGCCCCTCTGCTCAGCCCTGGTGAGCCTGACCTGGAGTGCTGTGCCCAGTTCTGGGCCCCTCAGTACCAGAGAGACAGGGACCTCCTGGAGCAGGTCCAGTGAAGGGCAGTAAGAGAACAAATCTTCTGGGAAAAGGCTGAGGGAGCTGGGCCTGTTCAGCCTCAGGAAGAGATGACTGAGAGGAGACTGCATCAATGTCTGTTGGTATCTGAAGGGAGGTGTCAGAGGATGGATCCAGGCCCTTCTTGGTGGTTCCAAGCAATAGGAGTAAGAGGCAATGGGCAGAAACTAATGCACAGGCAGTTCCAGGTGAACATGAAGAAGAACTCTTTACTGTGCAGGTGACCAAGCTCTGGAACAGGTTGCCCAAGGCGGGTGTGGAGTCTCACTCACTGGAGATGTTCAAGAACTGTCTGGACACAATCCTGTGCCTTGTGCTCTAGGGTGACATTACTTGAGCAGGGAGGTTGATCCACTGTGGACAAATGTACTGCATCATTTATAGTAAAATTGGGAACAAGACTCCCAATATCTTAGGCTAAAATAATAACTGTTTTTCTTAACCAGTCACAAAGTATTTTTTAAATTTTACCACCAGATGGCAATCTAACATAAGGGTTTGATTATTGGTGAATGGGATTTTGAGCACGTTTCGAGATACTGTTCTTTCCTCATTTTGCTTTAAGTAGTGTTGTATTTGCTTAGAAAGGCGCTGAATTAGGCCTTACAAGCAATATTGATACAATGTTATGAATTCTGAAAAACTATACAATACACTTTATACTTTCATAGAGAAATGGCATCAAAGGTTTTAGTTTGTTTTTAAAAACTGGGAAAACCTTTGACCAAGATTCTACATTTTCCACATGAAAATTTAATGCAATTCCTCTAGGCTAAATTTAAAAGAAAACCCAAACAACAACAAAAAACCCCAACCAACCAACCAACCAAAAAAAAAACCCAAAGAATACCCCAATTTGCAGGACAAAATGACCACATAAAAAACCCTAGAAGCAAACAAAGACCATTTTTATTGGATATTCACAGAAGTAGTTTTCTCTTTGGTGAATGAAATGCTCACCTGTTTCCGTGACTAACATTCGTGAACTGAACAAGGAGCTGACTGCTGAAGATAGTCAACATAATTAATTTGAATGCTTTTGTGAAGTTTTTGTAAAGAAAACAAATTTTTTCTTTCAATAGCATTTTAAACCCTGTATTTTTGCATGTTTTCTATACTTAAGAGGCACATAAAAGATGCAGAGTCTTTTAAGTAGCACCTAACATTTAGCATTAAGGCCTATAATTATCAGTGGAGAATATAGTTTTGATTCCTCACCCAGCTGACTCTTTGGTAACTGGTATTACCTGTACTCTTTAAAATGTTAATTTGCATGTGTTACCATTGCAGGTTTTGTAAATATCTTCTACTTGGTATTTGATTCGTCTTTGACTGGGCATGTTAAGTCAATTTTCATTAAGATAAAATATGCACAACTAAAGTTTTTTAGTTGTTCAGAAATTCAATTTTTATAGAGTGATGATTGTTTATTTTGTTTTGTAATATCCATCTTAATATTTTATTGTCAGGCTACTGCTACTATAAAAATTCTATCCTACAATCAAGGACAAGTGAAAAGTCAGTCATCCTGAATCCCTCAGTGAGAGATGAGAACTTATGTTGAAGGATAACCAGGCTGCATATTTGCAATGAAAACTGAAAGGAAATTTTCCTTAAGTTTGGTTTGTGGGCAAATCCATCTGATAGCTTTAAAGTACCATGAACTCTGTCCAGAGTGTGTTTAGGAGCAAAATTGCTAAATTACAGACTGAGGATTGATTGGTATGAATAGAGTATCCTAAAACACACAAGTGGTCACAATTCAGATTATTTGACCTGTGTGGCTTTCACAGTGGAATGCTTTACAATGATTTACAATCATATCCAGTAAAGCAGAGCGACTGTGTATGTATATATATGCATATATATACATACACGCACACACACATCTACACATAGATATACATATATGTACTGTTTGTGATATGTGATCATCACAGCCAAATCTCAGTCTCGTAGCAATGGGCAAGTCCTAGATAGAAAACATGTTTGAGGAGATGTGGATCTCATTATGCTGTAGTAGGTGAATAATTTTCTCCTTAAACATACAGCAGAAAAAAATCCCTAGGGAGCAGAAGTGCTGTGCAATTGTTTTCCATCACAGTTGACAATTTTAAAAAGAGGAAATCTAATGAAAATATTTTGTTTATTATGGCAGGATATTGTTTCCTGAAACAATGCATGGGATATTTTGTAAAGATGAGTATCAAACAGTAGAGCAATTTACAAACATAACCCCAAACCTACCGGTTTGACATGAATCAGAGTTTTACATAATCTCTGTTATACTGCTCAAGGTATTTCCAATATTCTTTTTTTCATATGCTTTGTCTGTTTAAAGAAATTAAAAGAAATATCCTAGCAAGTCAATGTCTGCATAAAGGAAAAGAATTGGTAACCTCTCCATCTGCCTTATTAGGAGTTGCAGACAGAGATATCTATAGCTATCTATATCTGATATATATATATATCTGATATCAATATATTATTTTACTCTAAATTTTCTCCACTTCATAGGAAGCATTTTAATAGAATACAACATATCAGGAAAGCACTTGAAAAGTTATATATTTTCCCCCTTGTCATTTTCTTCAGGTGGATTAATCTCAGCTTTGCATGTTCAGAACTTATTATCTGGAAATCTTATTGCATAACTGAAATAAAATTTGGCCAGCACATATACTAAATGACATTGATTCCTATTTTTGAAGGAAATTCAGCATTTGTGCTTATTTTCTCAGGTTTTCAGTTAATTATTGCTTATCATCTTTCAAAGAAAAGTAATATGCTTAAAAGGTTGTTTCATTTAAGATGTTACAGAAAAGCTGTCCTTACATGTGTAGGTTTTGCCAAGCATTATATGTGTCGAATCTATTGTGGGTATAATGGAGTCATAGAATGATTTGGATTGGAAGCGTCATTAGAAATCATCTAGTTCTAACACCTCTGTCTTCACCTACTCTGGTCAAGGAAACCCTCCACTAGAATGTAAAACAGAGAAGAATATAAATATATGGATAAGCATGTCATAGTAGGCCTCACTGCCTAACTTTTTTAGCAAAATCACTGAGTGGCACGCTTTGTTTCTGGGTAAAATTTCCACACTTCTCAGATGTATTTTTTTTCTCCTGAAATAACAGTATTCTATAAGGAAGATCTGTTACAGCATGCTTTATTTTTATTGATGAGGAATGAGATAAAGCGCTGATCCAAAGATGGCTGGAGCTCACATAAACACCACAAAAATGCCCCAAACACAAAAATGAATTTTCAAGTGCCAACCATATCCGTTTTTTGGTACTTCAGAGAAGTGTTTTTCTGCCACATTGCCTTTGCCTAGCACAAAGATATTTTTCTTCCTCACAACAACCAACAAAATCTGTGGGGTGGGGAAAACTGAGTGGATGGACAGGCAGGGAGAAGCTGTATGACTGTATCAATTAAAGGCTTCTGAGTTGCTTTTGGCCTGAAATTGCCTGTTGCTGAGTAATGTAAATGACATTATTTTTTGGATAGATTTTCTCAGAGTAATAAGATAGAGTGAAATAAAGCATTTTTCAAAGTTTTGCCCATCAAAGAGAAAAGATCTTGGGCATCTAATTTTCTGGTTTGTGATTATGCTTATTTTAATTAGTGCAAAATCAGAATATTATTACTTTTAGGGGGCAGAAGGGCAGTGTGAATTGGGTTCCACATCCAGAGGACAGTTGTCCATAAGTTATTAACTTGTGGGCACAGAGTATGTTGTTTCAGTTTTCAGTGTGCTACACTTGTCCTTGTGACCCCAGGAAAGATATTGTTTCCTTTTTGTACCTATGTGTCCCTTTGTAAATCATAAATATGTTCTTATTGAGAAAAGGACTATATGCACATGGTGGTCTGTGAGGGAATTAATCAAGTTAAGTAGGAACTGCACAAAGTTTGGGTAATTCTTCTCAGGGGTTGAATGTAGGAGTAAGCTGTGGTTGCAATCTTATCACAAGATTCAAGATCACACAGTGAATTGGCTGGCTAGAGCCTCCTTGGTGCTTTCTGCTGTTTCCTTGTGTCCTTTTTGTTTTCCTCCCTTCACTTAATTAAATTTTGTTCTAGTGTGAATCTATTTTTTCCCTTCACTACATGCTTATATTGAGGTAATGAATAGTAATTTTCATTAATTACAAATGTCATCATTATTGAATTAGAATTTAAAGTTATTTTAAATTTTATTTTAACATAACTGTGTTTTATGGATTCTGTGGCAAATATGTACCATCTTTGATAAAAATTCTTTTATAGTTCTGAAAAGGTGCAGATAAAACCCGTGAAGTCCTTAGGGTATAGGTGTAAATACCATGTAAAGGGATAGTACAAATAACTACATATAGTTGTTTCAGATCATGAAGTCATCTTGGAAATCAGATTTGCAGCTGCTTATGCAGAGAATCCGAAATGGAAATTATTGTAAGCAAGCTGAAAAGACCTGCTGTCAAAATCAGCTTGTCCTGTGATCATCGGGATTACATCCTTCTGCTGCATAATCAGTATGTTCAGAATTGCTGAATTTGATACATTTCAGTGCAAAATTGGCTATCTTGATCTCTGAAAATGGAAGCTCAAGCTCTGCTTTTATTAACACTTCACCATTATTGTTATTCTGCCCAGACAGTGTCTGGAGGGGAAAAAAAATCAACACCTAGTGATGCATACAAGCTTCCTGCAATACCTTAACAGTAGGAGGGTTTGCCTCCAGGGCAGAGAAAAAAGGGAGAGAATTGCTTGCTATGAGCTGGTAAAGCAGCGCAGTTGGCTCTGGCAGTGAGGGGGTTGACTGACAGTCTGCAGTGCAGTGGAGTTAGCTGAGCTCCCTATATGGCTGTGGATTAGCTATATGCTAATACTGATAGGAGAGGAGCGCTACAGAGCGCAGAGAGCTGACGGTGGAGGCGATCAGCCTCAGCAGAGCTGACTCCTCAAGAGCCATGGCTGAAGGGGGTGAAGGAGGGGAAGATGAAATACAGTTCCTACGAACTGTAAGTATCTGCTTTTTATAGGTCATGTCATATATGATTTTGTGCTTCATGTCTGTTTCTTTTCTGTTGTATCAAAAACAAAGTGTTATTTCTGTGCTGAGCTTTGCCAAATGGTAGAATTGATTTAGTGAGTGAATAAAATAAAGCAGGAATAAGAGCTTTAATAGCATCATGCAGTCTCAGGGTGTTCTTCCCTGAATCTGCTCAATAGCCAGTTTGGTATAAGGAGACTTATTTCCGCTGTAATCCCCTGTGTTTGAAGCGTCCTCGTCAACTTTGTACTTGGGTTTCTAAATGTAGCATGCCAAATATGTGACCTCTGAAACTTCTGTCTGGGTTAGATTTCACTGACATTAACAGAAGCTTTGCAAATAGGAGTGCCTTAAAATGATGAATAAACCAAGCAAGCCCCTGATGACCTCTTCTGATAAACATGCACACAGAAGCACACTTGTGTGTAGAGAATACCAACAGATGTTGAAGTCGGCTCTGCAAATGTTTGGGGTCTTTTCTCTACTTAAAATAAGCTTATCTTTAAAGACATAAGCATTTCTTTGGGAAGGGGTGTTAATTAGTGAAATATCCTCCACTTGGTGTAATTTTCTATAAAGAGCCCTCACACCATTCTTCCCTAAAGCTTTACACAAATCTAGTATGACAACTAATTTGGACTTTTAAGCAAGTAGTGTACATGCATCAAATTTTGGGAAGAGACAACATCCTTTTCCTGTCTCATCTTGTGTCTCCTTATTTTTACCCTGCATGACTAAGAGTGTGTTGTTGTGTAACTAGCATGGAAAAACTGCTATTAAATGTGTGTGTTCCCTCCTCTTTCCATGCTATCTTTACTTTGAATTTATGACAAGTAATGTTCCAGAAATGGGCTTCTCTAGAGTTGATTCAACTTTAAAAGGATAAGTCACTAAAAAAAAAGCTAAGTTCCCAAAGTAAGAAATTACAAGATTGATTTGTGAGAGGCTGAGGTAAATTATTTACGAGAAATAAAGATTGTAATGAGGTGATGGCTGCTGCTGTAAGTTGTTTAGGTGTAATGAAGTGTCATTAGCACTTTTAAGCCTCAGAGAATTTAATGTAGGGGGAATGGATAATGACAATGAAAAAATATTTTCCAACATTCCTCCCCTCCACTACACTTTTTAGAGGTACATATTTTAGCATATTACTTCAGCCTTTAATCTGACAGTGGAGCTTTAAATGTGTATCCTTCATCCTTTCTAGGATGGCTGAACAGCCATCCTCAGTGATGGAGTGAGCTTTGTCCTTTCATAGGTAGCCTGTGTGCTACAAGAGATGGCAATTTCTGCTGCTGTGATATATTCTCATGCTAGAGTAACTCTATTGCACTTCTTTCCAATGGTTAAAATAATGTGCTAAATAGAGGCATGGGCCAAAAATGGAAATAGCAAAAGGGAGACTATGCAGAAGTGTTCCTTCCACATAGTGCAAGGAAATCTTCGACAGGGGAGAGAATGGAATAGGTTTCTGTCTTGGAAGTTCTAGCTACTTCTTGCTCTAAACAATCATATCAGCTGCTGCTGTCTCCTCTCCATTATAAAACTTCCTTCACTTTTGTGGGGAAGGAATGAATTATCTTAATATATTGAGAAAGGAAACATTTACTAGATACTGAGCGCTACAGTGAGATACACCTTCAGTGAGTACTGATTTCTTACAGCTTTTATTGCTGCCTAAACAGTGTCTGTGCTTACAAACATAAAGTACAGTAGTCCTTAAGAAGTCTTCCAATGAAATTGTTAATCAATTAGGATCTTCTCCAAATCAAAATATTTTCTGGGAATTTGGATTGCTGCTGAATGTTTCCCAGGCTTATACAGCTGAATCTTCCTTTGAAAATGTTGATATGCTTATTTTTATTTTTGAGTCTTTAGTGAGAAATTATATAGGACATTTTAGGGTCTTGAGTATAGGTCTTTCTTGTTTAGGTATAAAATACGATTAGATGTCTTTTGATTCAAAGATATCACACAGCATTTTTTGAAAGGGCAAGAGAATCAACTTTTAAAATCTGCTTAAATTGTTGTTGGCTGTCTTAAAGAAAAATGTCCTTTTGTCCTCAATTTTTTTTGGTTATGACTTTTTTGTCTTCCATATCTAAGTCTTTGTTTAGTTTTGTGCCTCACTTTTATATTCTCTCCTCATATAAAAGGTTAAGAAGCTTGTTAATGCATGAAGATGAAATCTGTATTTCTTTCTATGGAGCAGCAACTTGTGGGCACATTTATAAGATTTGATGGAAAGCTTTATACTGTCGCTTTCTGTTCCAAAGCATTCCTTATATTTGATTAGTTTGGCAGCAATGGAAATGAGAAACACCTAAAAAACAAATTCCAGAGAGGATGGGAATGAGAAACACCTAAAAAAAATTCCAGAGAGGATAACAACATTGTCATTGTTCTAGCAGTAGCACGTCTTCAGTACTCATTTCAAATATGCCCCAAGGCTTGTGTATGGCCTTTACATACAATGACAGCATTTCAAGGAAGGTATTATTCATACTATGTAACTTCTGTTCAGATTTTTCCCCTGACTTGTAAGTCCTGTATGACCATAAATAAATATATAAGCACACATATTTTTTCCTACACTGCCACCCTGTTATTGTGTCTTTTTTATGCAATCCTTGGTTTTCTTTCTTGTAATAATGCTTGGAATTGTTTATCTATTTTTCTATTTGGTGACTTCCTTCTTGTTTCAATGTTGGACATTTAGTGCATCATGTATGGAAGGGAGAAGCAAAGCACTTATTGCTTGTGTGTAAAATGCAATACTGCTATGTTTTAGTTTCCCATTTGTTTAGATGATTTTCCTATATTTTTTATTTGTTACCCCCTCCTGAGGTGTGAATACATGAGAAATCAGTGCAGCTGACAGTATGCAGCATTAGGTGAGAATGCATATGGTAACTTGTGCTGTTTTGAGATAACATACTGAGGGATATAGAAAGAACCTTGTTGCCCTTAATGTGAATGAGTGTAAAGCATCCTCATTTGAGCCTTTCTTAGCTACTGGGAATTTACTGCTCTGATAAATTGAAAAAGTCCTCTCCTCTCTGGAAATTATTCACAAGTTCTCACTGCTGTTGAATTAGTCAGATATGAGGCTGTCTTGGAGCAAAGAGTTTTTGCCTTTAGAAATACCTAAATAATAACTTGCTGACAGTAACCAAAAGAGTGGTTGAGTACTGACGGGAAGTCCCACCCTGCCCAAAGCACTTTAAATGCAATGAATCATATCAAAGTTGGCCATTTGTTCTCTTAGAGTCCAAAATATGGTGGTAACACACTAGGTAATAGGTCTATTGTTTGCTATTTTTCCTGAAAAACCTTTTTATTTTTTTTTGAGATGGTTCATTAGTCAACAAAGTTCTGTCTCATTTTCTGTAAATCTAAATAGTGTTTGTGCTGGTATGTCTGGGCATAAGTGTACTTATGCATTTGTGCACGTGTCTGCATATATGTGATTCTTTCCCTAGCTGGTTACTTCATTTCTGTGAGTGACAAAGGCCTTACCAATTGATTCTTTAACTTTTACTCTTTTAACAGCTTCCTTCAAAGTGTTCTCATAAACTTCTCCAATCATTATCTAAAAATTTGCATAAAGGAATGGGAAATTATTTTCTTCCCTAGACTGAGTGTCTGTTATACTTAAATAGCAAAATAGTGTTGTTACAATGACCCAGAAAAGAATATTTGTATTTTTTTTTCAAGATCTAGTCCATGTAAGTAAATTCACACAATGACTTTACAGTTAATTTTAGGATCATTTGTGTATTGAGTTGCTGCTCAGAATCAAGACAATTGAGTGGCTCATGCACATATTTATTTGTGGATACGCATTCCTATCTATACTTCTTGAAAATGAGGTCTACTACTGTTCAGCTGTTACAAATGAGATGGGAAGTAATCTCTGTTTTATAATATGAACTATCAGGTATAGTGTGAATTAGATTTTCTTTTTTTCCCTCCATCATTTACACTGTTGCCAAATATAAATAGAAAAAGTGATTATATCATGCTTCTTAAACACTCTTTTTAGAGTTGTACTAAATAATTTCAGTTTATCAGGGATTAGTGTGGCATAAAACTAGATCTTTTTAGATGCTTCTACTACATGTTGTTTCATCAAATCTATGTTCCTAGTGGTGTATCTCTAGTGACATAACGAAGAGCATATGAAGTGAAGATATGAAAATAATTTTTCCTTAATAGGCCAACTTTATATTTAATAGTTATGCTACTAACTGCATGCTGATAGTCTGTAGCACAGATCTCTTTGGCTTGATTCAGTAAAGTACAGATACCTCCTATAAAACACCCTCCAGACCAGTACTTGTAAACAAAAATATCGGACAAATGTCCAAATACCAAATAATAATGGAAAATATTTCTAGGGGGAAGTCTTTAGCGGTGCTTAATTAAAAATTGGGAAAATGTGGAAACTGATAGCAGTAAGTTGTGCAAGAATTTAAAGAAAAGTATGGAAAGGATAAGAAATCCCTTGAGATCAAATCAGTGAAATCTTCCTGATGCCCTTTTTAAGGGAGCTGGCAAAAATTCCATGTGCTTTTTGAACAGCTGTGTGTATTCCATTGTATTGTTTTCAAATTCATTAGAACATTTTGTCTATTGTCACTGAAATGTGCTGCAATTCATGACACAGCAGTTCATTAGTCAGTCAATTCTTTTCAAAAAAGGGGTAAAAACAAAGAATAATGTTATGTAAAACTTGAATTGTTTCTGAGAGGTGGGGTGCGTTAGGAGTTTGGTTATTTTTGAGTTAAGTATTTCTGTATTTGTTTACCTATTTATCTGTGCATTAAACCTCCCCTTCTGATCCTATTGCTGCAGTTGTACAGCTGTGTAGCAGCCATACTTCTAAGGCTTTTAAGAAATACAACAAATATTATGCAACAAAACAAAAATTACACCATGTTTCTTCCTCTCTTTAAAAAGAGTCTTTCAAATAGGCTTGGTTTTGGCTTCTTAAACTTCAGGCTATCAGCAGTATAACTATTCACAATTACGCTTACTTTCCCTAATTTTCTACCATGGAAATCATACTTCATATTGTAAATTTATCCTCAGTTGTGTTTCTAAGAATTTGTAGTGTCCTTCTTTGTAAATAATATTGCTCAGTTTATTTTCACTAATTCAACTACCACTTTTACGTCCTGCATGTGTTCTCAACTTTATGAATATTTTTGCCCAGTTTGTCACTAAGGTACTCATGGTTATTCTGTGTTTAAGACTATTTCCCTACTGAAAGTAGGATCATACTAAGGATGGATTTTGAATATGACAAAATTTCCAGTGCATCATGTGCTGTGATATGCTGTAAATGTTTATTTTTTATAAAACAAAGAATAAATCTTTTGCAATTTATTGCAACCTCTTTTCAAGTCAGAATTTTAAGCAAATGGTCTACCATTGAGTCATTGCTTCAGACTGCAGTGTATGTCTTTTCTTTTAACCTCCAAAAATATTGGAGTAGTTGCTTGATATCTATATCAGCCTTTCAATGAATTTGTAATAATTTCTCTTTTGGAGCAAAATAAATGTAAATGTGTATTGCAGGCTTCTGGCATGAAATAGTTCTTTGCACCATGTTCAAATGGAAAGGAAAACACTTCAGTAATTTGGTATATTTAATTTAATGAAAGTTGTTTGAATTTTATAAAAAACCCAAATCAAATAATCTGGGAAAAATGCATTTTTTGGGTCCTGGTGTATTGGAAGACTATATTGGAATATCAGGCAAAGGGGAGCAGAAAGAGGAAAAGACAAGTAGAGTTTTTGCAGATAAAGCAGTGAAAAATGAAGACTTGCATCATGATTAATCAGAGGTGAAGACGGTTATCTTTCTGTCAAATTGAAAGTAGCTGAAGTAGGAATACACTCCCAAAATGTCCTGACATTACTCTTGAGAAGGTACATTGGTTGGTTGGTCTTCTTGAGACATTTCTTGTATCATTTTTTAGTGCAGATCTATAGAATAGGCAGAAATCCTATATATTTCCCTATTTCCTCCTAGCCACACTAGTGATTGTTGCAGGGATTTTTCTTCTGCTCATGCTCTGTTTTTTGGTGTCTAAATGTGAATTAATATCTTGAGCAATAAACAGTGAATTTGTTAGTGATATTATGCATTTTTATAGAATATAAAATATTCTGTAATATTTATTTTTACAGAATACAGCAAGTAGGTTTTCTGATCTGTAGTCCCATGCCATACTAAGTGGGTATGATTCATATTGAAATCCAGCAGTGAATATTGCCTCTTCTCAGTTCCCATGGCACTGCTGTGACCACACAGCCAAATGCTGCCAGGTGCATTAGCTACACATTGCAAAAATTAAAACAGAGATGCAGACATGGAGGAGATGAAAAATAAATTTGGCATGCAATTATTTTGCAGATATTGAATTCAATAAAATGACGCTAGCTAGAAGTTCTGTGTCTGTTGGCTTGATATACAAAATGCACATTTTTCCAAATGACACATAATAACAGTGCAGCTATATAATAAGCACAGACATCTATGCACAGTAAAATTAACATCTCAATAAAAAAAAACAACACCCAATTTGTAACATAAATACACTTTAAAATATTCAGACAGAAAACATGAGGTATTAATGTATGCCTAAATGATTGTTTAGGTTTATTTTCTCACTATAAAGGTTTCTAATTTATATTGTCTTTAATGTCATGACCAGACCATTCCTTCTGTCTGTAACTTAGTAGGATATAGTGGTTTTGCTGCTGGAAGATCTAAAATCGTCTGCCAGATATTACTTTAAGAGAATGTATGTTCTAATTTCAGCAGATATTTTCCACCTATATACTTGATGTTCTTGGGTAACTTTTGGAAACATGTTTTCTGAAAATTACAGTGGTGTTCTGAAGTGCAAATATGTGACACCTCAGGGTGCACCTAAAGTAGTTCAAGATTGGGATATGCATTGGAATTAGAAAAGCCAGTAAGGAAACTGAGATCTGCTTGATCTGCTTTTGGTAGTGTCTTGGTATGAAGCACAGAGAGCTGTTGATTGTCAGTCACTGCACACCTGCTGTCAGTCAACTCTGTCTCCACAGATGGGGTTCAGCTGTGAATAGGAGCTGATGAGCAGTCTGTAACCACCCCTTCCCAGTTCCCCCCTCTGGCACATCACACCCATGGGGAGGAGTATCAGCTAGAGTCAGCAGAAGTAACAGTAGAGACATCAGCAACATAAGGTGAAAGATTCAGTAGTAACATCAAGTTTGCTCCTTCTACTGGGCTTTTATCCAAATAAGCAAGTGCTAGTTCCTCAGTGAGCTCAGTAGTCAGCACACGCCTGAGCTGTTTTTAGTCCACAGCAAACATCTCTGCCAGTCTTGAGTATTTCAGCTACTTCAGCACTCAACCATGTTCTCTAATACCTTGTGCCAGAAAAACAACTTCCCTTGACACAATTGCAACAATTTGAAATTTCTTCAATAACAAAGCAATACAGAAGAATTGCAACTTAAATATTTTAAAATTACTCCTACAAAAACTAGAATTTTAACTTTCAAATTGAAGCACCTTTTGAACAGAAGATGTGGAATTCATTTATGGCACTGGAAGTTTAACATGCTTTTGATCTACATCAGCAGTATCATGTAAAAATGGGAGTACAAGGATCATCAAGCTTGGAATATATACTAGTGCTAATGTCACAGATGATTCACTAGAATGCTCAAGGCCAAATGACTCCCATTTCCCAAGACTCCGTCTGATGTTCCTTGACTTCACTGCCTCATCTTTTCTGTATATGGAAAATTCTCAGAAGACCTATACACCTGATACATATTAAAGACATTTAATGTCAGGTGTTTGTATAATTCAGAAGCTGATGAAGATTGTATAGAAATATTGATACAGTTAGTTGACATTTTGACTAAAGCAAAATTAACCCCCACCTGTCAGTATTAAATTTCAATTTACCAGCCTGTATTCTCAAGTGTATATCCATCTCTGTCACATTTTTCAAGAGATTAAAAGAAATAGATATAATAGTTTCTATGTGGCCAAAGCTGGGAAAAGTAGAGTTTAGATTTTGGAAGACCTTTGTTTGATCATGTATATTATGCTTGCATTTGTAGCTACAAGGTAACCTTTTTGTGCAAAACATTACCGGGACAAAAGATTGTTTGGTGCATTCATATTGACCATTACAGGACTAAATGCTAACAGGGATTGATAAGATCTGATTTTCTGATTTGTCTGTGGAAAGTTAATGATTATTGTGTGCCAAACCCTCTTTGAAATCTTTGCAATTTTCCTTTATTTTATGAACTACTTTGATATAGTAGAATTAATAGTAAGGTCTTTTTAAATGTATAGGAAAATATTAACATTTTTAATTTGCAGACACTAAACATTTTCTCTAAGAGCTGTGTATTGCTCTTTACTTGCTTTCCTAATAAAGTTCTGCAGCTATGTTGGAAATCTTTGCTTATTTTAATTACTTTGTTACCATGTCTGGAAGTAGTGGCAGGCAATTTGGTTTAGATAAAATTACAAGTGGCTGAGGATGACTAGCACTTTGGGTGGCTGAATCACCCATGTGTCAACTGAGATGGTAGATTTTTAAAAAAGTTTTAAAGATTTTTTTCTTAGTTTTTAAATTTTTTTGACACGGTGTGAAAAAAAATTTGCTAGCTCAAATCTTTCAAAAATTCCTTAAAAAAAATTTCTCAGTGCACTATACTGAATCCTCGGTGACTCCTAGGCAATGCCAGATTGGCCCCATTGTTAACGTAGCTCTGTTGCGTGAGTGAATTAAAGAGCTGAGTGCTTGAATACCGAGTGGTGCCCCAATAATAACTCTTCAAGCAACTCTTCATTATAAAGGATAGGTATTCTCACTGGATCACTAATCATTGATTATTATTTCAAAATTTTCAATTAAACCTTGTTAAATCTATCAATTTTAGTTAACTTTCTGCTGTTGCAACTCTTTAATTCTGTCACTCAACACCTCTTCCTTCAGTCATTGTGAATGCTGATTATCCATATTTACTTCAGGTATTTGCTTTTATTCAAGGTATATTTACTGTATTTATTGTAGTTTTGCTCAAGATATCCCTAAATTTTAAAAAATTTCTTCCATGAGATGGAATGAGGTAGCATTTTGGATCTTTTGTAGCTCCAAAATATTTCCACCTGTACAATTAAGTGACATTGCATCTCATATTGTGCCAGGTAATATAAATGTAGACTATTTGGATTCTATAATTATCTTTGATTTTGTATCTAATTAGATCCATGTTTTCTTCTCATGTTTTTCTTAATAAAGCTGTTAATATATCTTCTTGTAAAATAATGATGTTGATGTGTTTCCTGCATAGGTTGAAGATTTTTTCTAATACTTTGATTTCTATAAAGATGGAAAAAAGTTTCTTTTTACATACATAGTTAGAACAACTACAATAGAATTTATAAATAGAAAAAGCTTAAATAATATTAGTATGTTAATGTAAATATTTTGCTTTTGACATGGTGAGAAGGAGAGAGAAGGAAAAGCCAGCAACTATTATGACTCTTTTTCAAGATTAATGTTTTTTAAACAGTGATTTTAATCTGTACTGCAAAGATAATTTTACTGGACAAAGTTTCACAGAAGGGAATACAACAGTGTTATTCGATAGCGCGTGGAATTGTATCCTTCATCAGTGATGGGAACATTTTCCCATTGTTGCTTCTGTTTCATGTGTGAAATAGTAAAAGCTTAGTATATCAAAACTGGCCTGAAGGAGAATCACTTTACATTATTCACACAAAACAGCCTGACTTTTAGAATTCTTTCATTTACACATTTGATCTCCTTTATGCATGAAATGAATGATGCTGTGTGGTATGCTTGTATTGTGAAAGTTAAGAGTACCAAAGAGCTACTAAATCTGTTAGCCCTTTATAAATGGTAACGTCCAAAAGAATGTACTACAATATATGCCATATGTTGCAAATATTGCTTAAAGAGCTAGATTGTTTTTAGTAGAGAAGATATACAAATTGCTAAGTTAGATAGTGAAGAGTTTCCCCAAAGAGGAAAAAATGGATATCACCTGCATTTTATATATATATTGATATGAATATATGCAACTATATTGATAATGTTAAAAGAAAATCTTTATTAAGGAAGAGAACTTTATCAGAAGGGAAAATGTTTTTCTTACTAAGGCTTTTGTTCACTTTTTGATTTGAAAATTCACAATTTGATGACTCATTGTGAATGGCCTAGCTGACCTAACTGCATATAAGTTGCAGAAATTATTGTTAATGACCTTTTGCTGCTAACCAGAGGGTAGTTGCTATTTCTTGTCATACATGATATTTGCTTGTCACAACAATAAGTCATAATGGTGTATCCACTGGTGCCTTGCTATTGAAAACGACCAAATCTGGGAGAATTTGAACAAGAAAGTACAGACTTGCTGTGATTTATTTGGTATTCAGGAAGCTTGGTGGTATGTGGAAAATTCTAGATTCATTCAGAGCATGTAAATTGAATTCCATTACAGAGTTTATTTTTGTTAGAAAGATGCATTTTTTTTCTACCAGGCATCTTCCCAAGCCAGCTTCTGTCAAGGTTGACCTTAGGCTTAAATAACATCACTGACGAAGTAAGGGCCTGTTTGTGAAGCTTAACTTGCCAATTAGAGTGGTAATGCGACCTTTCTTACCTTTGCCAATATGAAGACCATTTAGAATCATAAATCACAGCATTCTAAAGGGTGAAATGTCTTCACTACAACATAAAAAAATTGAGGAGGAGGGAGAGGAGAAATCTGCAAAGAAAAGAAAAGATGGAGAAGGGTGTTATTCTGCTACAGATAGTCCATGACATCACAGACTATTTCTAGTGCTATTTAGAAAATTAATCCCATTATTACATATTTCTATCACGTGTTCGTGCAATTTAACCATATCCTGATTACTGCTTTTATCTTCTCACTTTTATCTGTGTCTCTTTTCTTTGTTTTTCTAAAACAAACTAGACAGAGAGCCAGTGATAACATGGGAGTTGGTGGAAGATCATCCTGACCTCAGGCTACTTCCAGGCAACTGCTTGAAGTTGTTACAATAGAAGTCACAGAGCCATTCCTCTTAAATGCAGCTGCAGAGGAAATAGGCAGACAGAGTTCTTTTCTGGAAACTAGGAATAGGGCACAAAGAAGAAATTCTTCACATAAGGGATGTTTAGGTATGGGAATGGGCTGCCCAGGGAAGTGATGGAGTCATCACCCCTGGAGGTGTTTGAGGAAACACTGGATGTGGCACTTGGTGCCAGGGTCTACTTGACAAAGTGGTGTTTGGCCATAGGTTGGACCCAATGATATCAACCTAGTTAATTCTGTGATCCTGTAATATTGTACAAAGTTGGAAAGGGTAGTGAGCTTTTAGAGGTGTTGACTTAGCTCCCATTTGACCATGTCACTCTGCAAGTGCAGTTTTCTTTGATTGAGATGGCATCCCAAAAATAACCTCCTTTTGTTCAAGCAGAGATTTATGTAGTTAGGATTCTTAGTACATGTGACCATTGTTTGGGTTTTTTTAGGGTGGTAGTTTTATTATAGGATAATTGCACTTTGATTTTTAAGCATTTGGAGGGGGTGGGATGGGGATATGCAAGGTAAGGAGCTACAATATTTGCAGAAATGCTGTCTTAGACAGTGTTGAGCAATGTGCTTCTGTCCTAAAATAGAGGTCTGAAGCAATAGCAACACCTGCTTCTTCCCAAGTATTTCTTCTCTTGTTACAATATTCTATATGCATATTCACTCTGGTTACTTTCTGTCTAGTACATACATAGTTTGCATGGCTCTGGTGACTACTAGTTGTGCTTGAATCATTGGCTGCAGGTCTTGTCTTCAGTTATTTACAAATTAATGTAATGGTTATATGGAAAACTTTATGAAATGTTATAACTTCATGTAAGAGTCAGTCATTTGTATTTATATGTGGCAAGAGTGTACTGTTGCTGAATAGTAATTGGAAGGTAAATGTTCTAAATGAGAGAGCCTGTAGATGCAGAAAGGGAGATCTTCTGCATCTGTGGTTCAATTTAAAAAATCCAATTGGATATTTAATTTCTATGCCTTTTATATTAAGATTTGGCTCAGCATTAAAGTAGAACAACCACTCCTTATGTTGCAATAAGTAGTAATTTCAGTCCAGTTATCGGATGATGGTTAAATTTGAAAGAATTACCTTAAACCATCTCAAGTAAGCCACAATTAAAACCCATGTTTTAGCCTAATTAATGTGCTTTGAGGGACTCTCTTAATGTTTGCAGCTTTTATGCAAACTGGTTTTAATCTAAGTAAACAAAATAGTACCTGTGACATAACACAAATGTAAAGACTATCTGGGCAAGAAACTCTGTTATGCATTTTTTTGGAATATTTAACCAATTTTGATTTTTATTCTGTTGCACCCAGAAAAAGGCTAGGATCTACTTGTGTATTAATGCAGGGAAACAGTGCAACCTCTGACACAAAGTGGATGTGTGGATGGACAGGCTGCAGATGAGTGTACAAGGAATGGTTAATATGAACAGGAGTCATCACACATTTTAAATATTACACTGCAAAATGAAGGTGTTAAATAAAAGTTAAATGAAACAAGTAAACACAAGAGCCAATAAACAAACACTCAAACAGATCAGAAAGTGCTAGTGGGCTACCTCTGCAAGGAATTACCATCTGTGAGAGATCACAGATTATTCCCCAACCAAAATCTAAATGCCATCTTGTAGATGCGCACTTGTGATTAGTACTACGAACTTAACAGAAATGGAATTTGATTAATTGAAAGGGTGGCATCTAAAGTAGATGTGGAATATCCCCTTAAGATGTCTTTGATGTCTGATCTTTGTATGCCTTCAAGCCTAATGAACAAGAAGGGAGATTTAATCCGTGAAACAGAGAGCAGCTAACAAGCAAGCTCCAAGTGATGTCCATGAGTTAGAAACACAAATTGCTTGTTGGTAGAATTGCCTTGTTAAGGTACAGAGCTGGTCATGCTTCAGCAATCTTAGACCTAGGGGGTGGTTAACAAGGCTTGGGAAGTAGGATGTCCACTGAAAGCGGACACAAAGAATGCAGAATTTACAGACCACCTGGCAGAGATAAGAAAGAAACCAATAAACCCAACCCAGCATCAGTTGGAGCTGAAATTGGCTCCAACTGCCTAAAAGGTAATTCCAGCAGGGGGAGATTGCAACCACTGGAACAAGACAACCACCAACCCAAAAAAAGAGAAAGCCTGAGCATGTGGACTAATCAGCACAGGAAATGAGAGAATCATTAACCAATTAAACATAGAATACTAATTAATAAGAGACAGTTATCCAACAAGTTATGCAACTTGTAGCCAATGAACAGTAATTCCTTAGCTTGCTAAAATGTACTAATAGTAAAAATTTTTGATAGCTGCTGTGCTCGATTTGTGGAATACCACCAGACACCCAGACTTGCACAGCTCTGAAATAAATAATCAATGTATCTCTCAACTATGTAAATATTGACTTGCTGCATATCAGAAAATGAATCTGATTTTTGCAGACAACAGAAGAACGAGTTGTAAAAGATATAATTATTTAATGGGATAAGAAGGAAAAGACTAAGGTGCAATTATCCCACAGAGATGGATTTTTTCTTTGACAAGAAGGTCAAAAATATCATAGTGATAAAAAAAATAAAATGGAAGTATGGGGATAGAGTTGACTAGGGAGACAAAGGATTTTTATATTCTGTCACTGTGAGTACCCATTAGTAGTGAAAATTCTCAAGGAGAGACTGACACATCAGTTCATACCCACTGCCCCTTTAGCTTTATATGAGGGTGTAAAAAACAGAGCGAGAACAACTGTCTTTCTATCTCTTGTTGTTTGACATCATAAGAAATATCAAAGAATTAAAAGAAATTTCACGCTTTTTATTAAGTTTGATATGCATGACTTATCAAAATTGTGGGTCTTACCAGGAGTTTGCTTGCACTTAATGGAATATTACAAATAGTTGGGTATTTTTCTTCTTCAGCTTCAAAGTGGAATCTACATTCAGTAATAAGCAAGGCTGCATCTTCTTAAATATGGAATGAATACAACAGACAATAAAGGTACTTTGCTGATAATGCTGAAATTTCTCTGTCATTACTCCTCAAAGATCATCTTCATAGGGTTTTTTTCCGACTTGTTAAGTCACTGAGACTTTCCAGTCATTTTGTTTGCCTCATTTTTACAACATAGTATCCATCTAAATTATCTTTTCTCAGATTAGTCTTGCATTTACTTTAATTTAATATACCTCACAAGAACAGGACAGGAAAGAACTTTTGGAGTCATTGAATCAACTTTGAACTGAAATTCAGTTTTAGAGCTAATAATAACTTTTCTCCTGCTACATTTTTCGAGGTACAAATCTACAAACCTAGTAATCTTCCTTCATTTTTTCAGCTTAAATATTTCTATATCTTTATCAATTTTATTTCATGTGTCCCAATTGTAATTTATCAATATATTTATAAAGAAAAATTCTATTCCCTCTCCAGTTTGTCTCTTCTGGAAAAAGTAAACTGAGTTTGTTTCGCTTACCTTCATGTGACTGGATGTTTGGTTTCCCTAAAATTTTGTTATCTCTTTTTTATACTTCTGCTGTCTCACTCTCCTTTAAACATTGGTGGCAACCAGTTCTTGGACAGTGACATAGTAAATTCCTCTTTTTTGGCCAGGGTTTGCTCACCTTCCATAGCAAGGCCATACTGACATATATTAAAGAGTATAAATTCAACCTAGACACCAACCTAAAAAAAGAAGACAGGCTATGTATCTAAACCTCTTCTGAAGGCTGTAAAATCTCTGACTATGTTAGTAAATGAAATCGCCACAGTTAGTTCTCTAGCTTTGAGACAAAGTGGAGGTATACAGCGTACATGCATACAGCTAAACAAGTTCCCCAGGATATTAGCTGTACTGCCTATTTGGAACAGTTCCTAGCCTGCCAAGATATTTCTGGCAAGATTGTGGTAGGTACAGAGCAGTATATTACCTAGATTCATGCTGAGTGTGGTCTCCAGTCAATGTAATCTCCCTGTACTCTCAAAGAGAAACTGGTGAAATGTCAGATGCTTAGGTAGTCATGTGTCTTTATTTACATTGGTATCAGTCAGAGAGGACTGTAATACTGCTTTTGATGCTCTTAAGAATGTTTTTTTCTGCAGTATCACATTTTATATTTGAACCAAGTTTCATTTTAATTTAGAAAGAAGTAGCTCCAGAAAGATGCTTTCTCCTTATAGCACCATAAGAGAGAAATATAGAATCATCAAGGCTGGCAAAGACTCTTAAGATTTAAGAGTCTAGATGTTAAGCTAGAAAAGCTGTGCTCATCACTAAATCGAGTTCCATCTGTGAGCCTTTTAAATACATCCAGCAGCATGTTTCAATGCTTGACAAACATTTCAGTGAAGAAATTATTTCTAATATCCAATCTAAACCTGTATCGGTGCCTCTTGAGGCCATTTCTTCTTGCCCAATTGCTTGCTTCTTGGGAGAGGAGACTGATTCCCACCCCAGCCTCTTTCAAGGAGCTGCAGAGGGTAATAAATTCTCCCCTGAAACTTCTTTTCTCCAGGCTAAACAACCCTAGCTTCCTCAGCCACACCTCTAGTCCTTTCACCACCTTTTTGCCCTTCTCTGGACATGCTCCAGCACCTTGGTGTCTGTCTTGCAGTGAGAGGCTCAAAAGTGAACACAGGATTCAAGGTGCAGCCTCACCACTGCCAAGTACAGGGGATGATCCTGCTGGCCACATAATTTCTGATACAAGGCAGGATACCATTGACTGTCTTGGCTCTCAGAGCACACTCTTGAATCATGTTCAAACAGCTGTTGACCAACTCCCCCAGGTCCTTTTCCACAGGCAGCTTTCCAGCCACTCTTCCCCAAGCAGTTTGTTAACAGATTATGTGTTACCACTGAATGACTTAGTTCTTCTAACAGTATTTACTCACCCAGCTTAATATTTTATAAGGCACAGGACTTTATCAGAAGTGTGCCCCCTGAGACAGAATCAGACAGAGAAAGTCCTTAGTGCTGAGTCAGAAGGAAAAATTTAGGAATAGCACTGTAGCTGATCATAAGCCAAAACTCTCTAAACCAGACTTACAGTCATAGCTGGATTTCTGTTCACTGAGACAACTATCCTCGAGGAGTAGGAGTGGTATTCCTGATTGTTGAGTTTATGAAGAATAAAGTGTGATGACCCCAATGTTAATTGAATTGTGCTCAGGAAGCCCATGGTGAAAACTTGTATCCAAGCTAGAACATTAAATAAATGTGCAGTAGAGTAGAACTAGAGCTAACTGCTATACTTCAACAGATAATAAAAATTGTTTATTTTGAAAATTCCTTAAAATCTGGACTATGTCCTTATTACCATGGCTTTGAGCTGGAAAGTCCTCTTTTTTTGCTGAGAGGTAAGCTTTATAGCAGTAATCCTCTCAGACATGGGATGTATTTTACATAATCAAAATCAAGAGTAAAAACACAGTTCCTACAAAGAAGGGGAAAGATTGAACTCAGCATACTTTTGTATTTATTATTGTTTGGTTGTTGGTGGTTTTTTTTTATATTCACAGTTAAACCAAGCCCCTCAGTTCACTTGGTACCCTTGTCAATAATAAGGAAGTGCATTAATATGGTGAAGTCTTCCATTGCACAAGAAACTTGCAGTTCTCAACCAAAGATTTCTAAATTAGAAAGGCTATGGCTGAAATAGTGAGTAAAAGCCTATAAAAATCCCTCCCTTGAGTTTCCATTTTCAGGTAGAATTTAGGTGACCTAATAAAGCTTGAAAGTGATACAGTGTCATTTATTTGTCTGCCTGTATGCTTCCAACAAATGTTTCAAAATGCTGTAATTATTTTCTGTGGGAGTCTTAGCTCCATGGCAACCATATCCAGTTTAACTCTTTAGGAATCTTGTCACTGTAGAGAAATCTTATTTAATGTTATCTCCCTTTTCTTTCTAACTTCCCCCAAGCAAGGTTTTGTTAAGTGTGGATGCAACTGATTCTCTAGCGTAGGATGACATCACTTCAGAATAATTCTTCACATTTTCTTCATGAATAAGAAAAGAAATACAGGGTTAGGACAAAGTAATACTAAGATGATGAATCAGACTGTAGTTTCACAATTTGCAGGAACAGTACCATTGCCATGTTTGAAGTTCAGAACGTGGGAAACAAAGTATTATGAGTATGGAAATATTCTTGCATGAATTGATGATGAAATAATTGTGACCTTTAGAAAAGAAACAGTGCTGTGACAGAGATGCCCTGTAAGTTACATAGGAGTGCCTGTTTTCTTTCTTAGCATAAGATAAATTTTGAAGGGAAAAAGTGACAAACTTATGAATCATATTGAAGTAAAAGTCTCATGTTCAGAAAGAACAAAATGCACTAGAGAATATAGGTTTTCTAAAGAGAAATGTACAAGGGTTTTGCAAGGAGGTCTGCACTCCACCCTAGTACGAGAGAATATAAAGTAACCTCTGTACATTTGAAGATTATAAGGAAGTTTACAGAACCGTTTAAGATAAATGACTTAGATTTGCATGGTAATTTGTAGAGTATACAAGGGGGAAGGTTGTTTGTGAATACTTACCATTTTCCTTAGAGTAGGGGTGATCATTTTAAACCACAATGACATAGCAGAAGCTATATCACTGATTTGACTGCATCTGAGAGAATTTGATCCAAAACCTAATGATATATATTTTTGGGACTTCAGTTATTTGCAGTCAGCTGTCTGTGTATAACTAGGGAATGTTCTGTCTCATGTTGAAGTCTAATATCTGGTGCATATGGAATGTAGATTATATTGTTTTTCTTTCTATATATCTGTTCTCTCTTAAGCAGAAATGAAGTATTGGCAGTCTAAGAGGACATAAAATTAATCTCATTTTAGTCCTTCTGGTTACACTTCCATTTGACTTTCACTGTATTGTTATTTAGGCATTATAATGAAGCCATACTGAAATCCTGGCAACTTGCCTGAGACCTTCACGTCCTTCTGTGTTGAAACAAACTGTATGCTGCTATTTTGATAGGAGTCATAATAGATGGTATATTTTTTGTTGTATTTGTTATTCAGAACTAATTTTTCTTGTTAGTCAAAGACATAGCTATAAAAAACTGGCACAGCTTGAAAACTGCACACATTTTATTGTAGCTGAAAACTGTTTTGTTGTTTGCTTTCATCACCAGTCTTTAATGGTACTACATGTAGTACTCTGGATACTGCTTCTTTAAAATATGTCCCACTTCTGTTTACCTGGGTCTTACTAAACACGCAAAAAAATATTTCTTTGAATTATTGGTTGTCTTTGCCTCATGTTGCTTAGAAAATACTCAGAGAGTATGAATTACCCTCCTAGTTGAAATTCTGAGTTAGGAAAACACAATATTCAATGCCCCTTAGAACTGTGGCACCAACCATTTGCTAGTGGAGTGAAATTGATTACATGTCCTACCAGACATGCAGCGCAAAATGAGGGGCAGAATAGGAGTCTCCACTCTCCTGTTTGTCAGAAATAACACATTTGAGGGAAGTTGTGGTTGCTGGACCAGGACCAGGGATATATATATATATTTAACACTTAAAATGTAAATACAAGGTATACTATACTCTCTGACCATCCTGACCAAAAAGTGCAGGTTAATTTCACAGAATCAAGCCATGCTTCTCTTTTTTTCAGGATCTTGCTTTGTTAAATTACTAAAATATTTTTGTGCTAAATACTCAAAGCAAGCTTTCCTTTCTGAGGGGATGATATATGTGTTTGAATTTGATATTTTAATTTCCTTTATATTTTTAGAATAAGCTTTTGCTAAGCAGATCCCATTGGCTGGAAAATGAACATCATCAGAAACTGCTTCTCTGCCACTGTGATTAATCTCTATCCAGACTTCTAACAGCATGAGAAGTTCATGTCTTAATGTATGTGAAAGCAGGTAACTTTTACTCTTCAGTAGGGCAAAATATATTTAGTAAATATTTTCAGGCATATAGGGAGGAAATTTGGAGCAGTGGTTTTATTAATTCTGTTTTTTGTGGTACTTATAGGTTGACTTGTTCTTTGTATCCCCAAATTTGGTATCTCTTACACTGGCATACTAGAATTAATGACAATTGAACATGTGATTTATTGTAGTATTTTTTAAGTTTGCTGAGCAAAGAATTTTATTTATAACTGAGGTTATTAAAACCTCAAGGAAAAGGTGGGAAGAAAAGTAGAATATAAAATCTTCTGAGTATTAATTTTGGAATTGCCTTTAAAAAACCCAAAACATCTTTAAGAGATTCAGCCTAAGAGAGCTTTGATTTTTAAAAAAAATTCATATTCAATTTAGCTACATTTCTATTTCTCCTTCTATTTCTCTATCATCTCAGATAACACATAATCTACAGAAGATTTGCAAATCATATCACTTCCTATCTCCAATTCACTAACTTCCTAATTTAAAACAGAAAATTCAGTACACTTATCCATATACATTTTGTTGGCTGTTTTTTTTGTTGGCAGCGGTGACGGTGTTTGGATTTTGATTTTATTTGTAATTTCATCAAAGAGTTATAACCTCAGAACAATATCTGATTATGTTTAGTGTGCTTGAATCTCAGACTACAGACAATCTTAATTCATGTCTTCATTCAAAAGAATGAAAATTCATTCAAAAATTCAGTCTTTCTAATCTATCTGGTAAATAGCTCTTGTGACATTAATCAAACTTTATATGATAAAATTTAATATAATGCTAATACCATCATTATCTTGTTTATTAAATTCAGTGTCTTGAATATTAATTATCAGTTTATTTATTTATTTGTATATGTTTTTTTCAAAATTGCCTGTGAAAGCCAAGAGGAGACTGATATCTGAAATATATTACCTGGAAGACAAGAAGCAGAAAAGAGAACATTAACATGCTTGACTAATTCCAATAAAGAATAGAGATTTAGTAATAAAAAACATTGACTAGAGTGATATACTTACTCAGGCAAAAACACTGGCACTAAAATATGAGAGAAGCACTTAAACTGTGGAGACACATAAAGTTACGTACATTTGGTACAAAAAGCAGAAAAGTGCTAATCAAGCCACTGAATTTGTGCTCTTAGGCAAATAAAAGAAATTTAAGTAAGATGTCCTGTGAAATCTCTGCAAGAGAGACAAAGAGAAACAGGAGCTTGTAGGAGCAAGAGAGGCAGGCATCTCTTCAAATGCAAAGCTGTACAGACCTCTACTGTTGCAAAGTTTTTTCATCATATTGTGAACAGTCAGTTCATTTCTGTGGTGCTAAGGTTGAAATGTTTAATAAAAATTCTTAGAGGAAGCACTTATTTCAGGAGATGGGACTTATTTTAAGTTCTTGGTATATGTTATCCAGCACAGAGGTGAAATCTAAATTGGGACAAAGTGTTTTATACATTTATTTTTAAGTTACATTAACAAGAGGGCTATCCCATGAAGGCTGCTGATGTCATGAATGACTGCTTGCTCTGAATGTGTTAAGGCTTGTGGAATATAAGTTCTTTCTCACATGTGAAGTTTAGAATAGGCTTATTTGAAAAAATTATCTGTTAATATTTATCTAATTATGAACATCATATAATGTTCACACATATAGAATACTGGAATTATAGATTGTACTTTTTCTAATGGTGTAGTTTTGTGAAGAATGTTTCACTAAAAATGTAGTAAAGTATTTTAAGTACTTTCAGGCTTAGATACCTAAGTTCCGACTTTTCATTATGTCCTAAATGATTTCCTGTTACTGCAATACATTTAAAAATAAGCACTATTTTAGAAATTTGAGTCAGTTGTTTCTATAAATGACATATAATCACCATGAGATTATAGTGCTAGCTGTAGCAGACTCTGCAGTTACTTAAAATTTTGTCTTTTGTCATTGAATATTATATAAACTTTAATATAATATTAATTATATTTGAAGTTTTGAGTTGTTTGGAGTTATTTAGTTCTCATATTATTATATTCAGAAAATTTTCTCTTACAACTCCTTTAGCATGCACTAGAACCATCTAAAACTTTTTTTTATACTTGATTTCATTCCAGCAACAAAACAGTCATGCAAAAAGAAATCTGATGTCCCAGCTACCGTGAGACAGTTGGAAAGTTAGTGAGACTCTGTTAGTCTTTGTTAGAAAGTTATATCAGGCTTGCATTACAAAATTAGCTCATATCTTTTCAACATTCACAACTCCACTTTCTTTATATTGATTTTACATATAAATCCATGTCCAACCTTCCTAGAACATACAGAAATATTTATTGCCTGTGTGACTATGTAAACCTTTTTGGTTTTTTCTGTATATAAAACATAGCTCCTCTCATTCACTCAGTAAAAGCTGCAAAGCTTTGGCAACAATTTTATGATAATACTTATTTTTGGCAGGAAAAAACCCTTTTATTTCATGATTTACCATGTAAATTGCTATATAATTTGGAGCTTCATGCACAAAACTACTGCTTTCTCAGCTTTGTTCTGATTTCTCATATAAAAACTGTTGCTAAAAAATTAGTTGTATATGAAAATAATAGCAGTGTATATGAAAATGTAGTAGTGTATTGGCTAGTGGATATACCAGGTATTCTTGCAGTATAACCAGAAATGCTTAGAGGTTTTTGCATGTGTATATTGCACAAGAGTTCCTCTACAGGCAAGGTAAAGGCTCAGTTTTTCACCACATAATATGATAACCATCAAGCTTGTGATTGGTTTCACTATGAGTCAGCAAAAAGCATATGTCTTTGTCATATGACGAAGATATTTGATGTCATGCCATCACACGCCATGTCTCAACTCAGTTGTCAAGAAAATATTAAGAACTAGGAATTTATAATGTAACAACCTCTTAAAGCATTCCCAGTTGCTTTTGGTATCTACAAATCAACTCTGCTTTTTTGGATAACTGGATTTATAATTTATTTTATTTAATATTTGTTATTATGTCAGTGCAGGCAATTTGTACACTTGTGTATAATCTAAAGTGTATTATAATAGTATGTATGGTAAATTCCCTCACTTATTATTTAAATTATTTTTAAATGAGCCTACTCATAAAATGCAGAGAACAGTAATACCTTATCAGATATTTAGAGATTCACAGAACGTTCTCATTGCAAGGGACCCACAAGGATCACCCAAGTCCAACTCCTGGCCGTGCACAGAACACTTCAAGGATCACCATGTGCCTGAGAGTGTTGATGGAACATTTCTTGAGCTCTGTCAGGCTGGTGCTGTGACCACTGCCTGGGGAGCTGTTCCAGTGCCTGACCAACCTCTGGGTAAAGAACCTCTCCCTAATATCCAACCTAAACCACACCATCAAAACTTCAGATCATTCCCTTGGGTCCTGTCACTCGTCACCAGAGGGAAGAGATCAGTACCTGCCCCTCCTTTTCCCCACCTGAGAAAGCTGTAACTGCAGTGAGGCCCCTCATCTGTCTCCTCCTCTGCAGGCTGAACAGGCCGAGTGGCCTCAGCCATTCCCTATATGGATGTCCCTCTAGATCTTTCACCATCTCCACAGCTCTCCTTAGGATGCTCTCTAGCACTTCATATCTTTGCTATGCTGTGGTACCCAGAACTGCTCCCAGCACTGGAGGTGAGGCTGCCCCAGCTCAGAGCAGAGCAGGACAATCCCCTCCCTTGCCCAGCTGGCCATGTTGTGCTGGTGCCCCCAGGGCAGGGTTGGCCCTCCTGGCTGCCAGGGCACTGCTGGCTCATGTTCAACTTGCCATCAACCAGAACCCCAGGGCCCTTTTCTGAGGCTCTACTCTCCCACCTCTCATCCCCCAGTCCACATACATAATAGGGTGCCCTGTTCCAGATCAGAATACAGCCCTTGCCTTTGTTAAGCTTCATACACTTGCCTATTGTTCAGCCCTGTATGTAAGCTCTACTCTTCAATCTCCAATGGGATTTGAGGAAAAAGTAAATTACATTTTGGGTTTTTAATTCAGATTATTCAATAAATTGATCTGATGCCTTTGAGGCAGAATTTTGATACTGCTCTTAGAAGAGTTTTATTTCATATATCAGGAGTTATTTCAGTTAGCAAATTATTGCACATGGTACCCTGGAAGAATTTTATACTCAGTGGACAAGATATTAGTGGACAGATAATTGTGATTAATGTGTACATTATATCACATCATTACATCACATCCTATCTCACAAATAATTAGAAGCTTTCTCAGGCTTAAGTTT
Source organism: Anthoscopus minutus (assembly GCA_013399455.1). NCBI lineage: Eukaryota > Metazoa > Chordata > Aves > Passeriformes > Paridae > Anthoscopus > Anthoscopus minutus. Next base: position 108,659 of record VWYI01027981.1, read on the forward strand.
TCACACATTAAGAAAATGAAGCAAGTTATGTGGCTTCTTGTAAAGGTGCTGTGAGTTCTTACTTTTTGCTGAAGTAGTTCTTAGATGCAATTATTTCCATGCTGGAAATGCATGGAGTGAAACAGCTTGGTGATACAAGTCCTTCAAATTTAATTTTACTCATAGCTTGTGCTATATATTTACCTAAATAACTACTTACAAACTTTTTTTTTGGTCTCATTCTGCTTTTCTGCCTGTCATGTTCCATTACCTGATTTTCTGCTTCTATTTTATTTCTCATAAATTGAAATGGAATTTCACATTTTTTCTTCAATTCTCTTTAGATGGAAAAAAATTAGAATCACAGAAATGAGGCAGAATCTGAAGATATTGATAAAGAAGGAGTGAGGGGGTAGAAAGTTCCAGTGTGGCAAATGACTTGATGAAGGAGACAAATATGCAGCTTTTGAAATTAAAGAAAAAGTCGCTGCTCTTTTGCAAATACATCATATTTAGCCATATGTGTTTCTCATGCAAAATAAGAGAGAAAAGATATGAGAGAGGTGGAAACAAAGGCCCTGCTAAGCATTAAGGGTCTATATAATAAGGTAGAAGAAGGCACAAAGGCAGAGAAGTAGAGAAAACTGGAATATTTTGTCCCTTTAGACATTTGGGCTCCAGAAGGAGGCAGAGAAGAGGTGGCAAAAGCCATCATTCCTGATGTTCTTTGTCACTGGTGCCCATGACACAGGCTGTTTCAGCTTGGATATGTTTGTATGCCATGGAGGTCTTTTATTGGTGTCTGCCTCTTAAACAGATGCTCTCAGACTCCTGTAGACAAGCTGATATCAGCTTGTGGAAGACAAATCTCTAACTTGCTACATTTCTACATTTTGCTGATCCTGACAACCTGTGATCAAACCAGTATCTCTAGCATATGTGAAGTGAGCTCTGAATGGAATATGTCATACCTTGAAGAACAGACCTAATGCAGGGGTAAAGGGATCTTTGTCTTATATTTTGATTACAAATTAGGAACAGATTAATTGAACTGATGGAGCCTTGTTAGCACCGACCTGGTACAGAACATAGTTATATTTTATCAGTAGAGACTGAGTTTAGTAACAGACCAACATTTTGTCACGCTTAAATAAGTGTTTATAGCTCTACTGTATATTAAATCTTGCACATTTATTTATATGCTGCACTGCGTCTGGCTGGAATATTTGACAACTACCAAACCACAAAACTGACACTGATTTAAAGTTTAGATTGGCTTCTTTCATTTTATTCTTTTTAAAAAAATTGCTTACAGTCGTGTTTTTTTTTAGCTGGGTATGAAATTTTCACACAAGATATGTCTGCTTCAAAAAGGAGAGTTTATGTCTTAAAAACAGTATCTGGGCATTTGGCATGCCCATACATATCAGAAGTAGCCAGAACTCTCCTTCAACTGAGATAGATGCATTGGGTGTGGGATGGAGAAGGCTGAGTACACAAGCAGAGAGAAATGGTTATAAGATTGATGTGCTAAATGAAGAGTGAAGAAAATCAATATATGACAAAGACTGTGGTAAGAAATGATGCAAGGAATGGACACGAGAGATGTGAAAAATTGAAAAAGTGGAACTGATAGCTGGGCTAGGTAGGTTCAACTTTTTGAGTGTTCTTTTAGGAACTTCATGTCTAAGTATAACTGAGAAACACATTTTATTCACTAAGATATTGCTGATTCTTTATAGAAATTCTGTCAGATAGGTTCCAGTGAATCTTCAGAGACATCTTTTGAATTCCTATTAAAATAGACCAGTAAAAAATTATTGATATAGGGTTAACGTTGATGTTCTGTGAATTTTGCAACTACTGATGCAATCTTTTGAAAGGGATAAAAATGACTGAAGTTAGTAGTGAGGCAGAAATCTTTATCTAGAAATAGAAGGATCCTTCAGGAGTGTTATTGTTCATACAAGCATATTTTCCTTTAGTAGATATGGGTCAAAATACAACAAGAAAATGGTTATATAGGAGCTTCAGATGTCTTTGAGCCTCATACTAATGAATGCAGTTTAGATAAAGAAGATACAGAAGCAAGATTGTAGAAATGAGGCTTTTGCTAACTTTGGGTGCAGTAGGCTATAAGTGTCTTATTATTATAGTTTTAGTTAGAACTAAGACACCTGGTCTGGTAAAGATGGAGGAGAGAGTGTGGGACAAAGGACGGAGAGCCCTTTTAAACTATGACAACAATATAAAGCACTTGGTAGCTACCATCATTATTCCCATACTTGCCTTTCTCCAAGTATATAACTCTTGTCAAACCTCAGCATATAACCTTTTTAAGAGACTAAGACAAATGATCTGCAAAGAGATCTGAAATATTTGTATATGGAAAACTTACTTGAAATAGCTTTTTCTCTCTTTTCATTAAAATAATGTCAGTATTCTCATCTGAACATTTTTAAAAAGGGTAATGAGTGGTGCCTTTGCAGTGCAATTGCCTTTTCTGCAGTGAAAGAGTATGTAACTTGCTTACAGTATATGTAAAATAACATATTATCTGACTGCATTAGTAAACCATAGATGCCCATAAAGTATGAAATCTGCCTTACTGTAAAATGTGGTTCTATAGGTAACAATATCTGGAAAGTATTTAATAATGATTATCAAAAAAGCTTTAAGACCCCTTTTTTATCTCTCTTATAGAACTACAGAGAAGTAGTCATTAAGGATGATCAGTATCTTCACAACCTTTTTTGAACAAAGTGCAGAAATATATTTCTAATATGTTTCATTCACTTTATTGTCAAAAATGTCTGTATTCTAATTAGGAGTTTCGTGATTTTAACATTCAGCCTGATATATTTATTATGCATTTGTCTACTGTATTTATGATTCAATTACTTGGCTCTTATCTCAGTGAAGGAAATGTTATTCCTAGCAATTAGCTCAGGCTTATCCTTAGGGTTTTATCACAACAACCACACTGGAGAGCTGTCATGCTGCTGAAGGTGACTAAAAATACTATGTAGCCTACTTTCAGTTTCATTGGTAGCTTTTTCTTATTTGAAGTGTTCCAGCTGATAGCATGAACAGTCACCATTTAGCAAAAAACTGAAAAGTGAAAAATCTCTTTGTTATTGTATGCTCTGTCAAAACATACTTAAGCACTGTATGCTTGCATTGTCTACTTTCTTAGGTAGCCTGAGGAAAGGTGTGTACCTGAGGGCTAAACTGCCCTAGGCACACCTGTAATTTCCTTAGTGCATTCAGTTATCTTGGTATTATCATTTAAAGAGAACATATCCTTGCATGCTCATTTACTAAGCAGTCAAGCAACGGTGGAAGTTTTTCCGTGCTAGTTATCCTGCTGTTCTCTATTTTTGCCAAAAAACATTGTCTGAGGATAAAGAGATGTTCCAAAAGATCTCCAACAGTTTTTACCTGAATACAGATATACATGTAAAATTTGATTACAATTTGCATGATGACAAATAGGTTCAATTCTATCCCTTTTTTGCGGCACTATGAGAGTTTGCTGAAGATGCTGAAAAATATTTTGTAAGGCAGAATGCATTATTGACTACAGAGAATGAAGGATAATGTAGGGGTAATGGTGCTTGCTGACATATCAAATAATTTATATCTGATTAATATCACAGTAATAACTTCTGTGACTCTAGACAGAATACATTGTTGCATAATTTTGGAGTGGTTATGGGGTTTGGGTTTTTTGTGGTTTTGCTTTTCTTTTGTAGCATTTTAATATACATTCATTGTTTTACAGTTTTTATTTTGGCTACCAATAATGAATATTTTGTACTCATGTTAGATTTAAATATCCATGTTAAATAACCATGTTAACGTGACATTCTGAATCTAGTTCAATTCAGAACACTCTAAGTCCCAAAATAATTTGAAGCAAAATATTCAACCTATCTCATAATCAGATTAAAAAGCACTTTACAGATTTCACTATGTGAACAGGACTTTACACAAAACAATGTTTTCTGTCCAGAAGATTTCCCATCTATTCCCCAAATAACAGGAGCAGAAAGTATGGCTCACATCTTTCCCACAAATAGGCTAGAGGCAGGAAATTAAGATCCAGGTTAAAATTTTCAGGAGATTTATGTAAGGGATCCAAGTTAAGCAGACCTAAACAACAGCGTTCAGACAAAAATCTGTCATTGCTTCCTAATATTTGTGTCTGACACACATAGTGTGTACATTCAAGCCTTCATTTTTGACACTTGAATTAATGAAATCAAGTCCAGAGTTTATGTAATATCTGAATTTTCATAAAATGGATATGACTATTCAACAAGTGATACTTTTCTGCAAGTTTCTGGTGATTTCCAGGTCAAACCACTTGTAATTTTTAGACAAAAGCCACAAGGCGAGTGTCAGAGAATGTGTCAGTAGTAATTGCTGGGACAGCTCTTTATTGTCTTACTTCAGAACTCAAATTTCTATGCCTTACCTCCAAAGAAAGAGAAGTAATATACTAATTTGGTTTTGAAATAATGTGGGATTTGAAATTAATAATTAAATTGGTCTGTATTGTTTATTTAATCTTGAATGAGCATCTAAAAACCACAAAAAATTCCATGAGTGCACAAATTTGGTGGTAGTAAAGTCAAGGTTAGGATGGGAATTGTAGAAATTATAGCAGAATGTGGATGTACAGATCTTACTTCAAAAAAAAAAAAGGAATAAATCTGATAAACTAACTTTAAAGATGTATGCTTTGCACCTCATCCTAATGGTTACTGAACTTTTACAGAAATTAAAAGTATTCTTTTCTACTGTATTCAGTGATACAGTTTATAGTAATCTTCAACGTCCTGGCTATTTTATGGATTCAAGGTGATAATTAGAAATTATGTTTATATGGAGACAATATGAAGTTTGTAGCTAATACAGAGTATTATTAATCCATGGTAAGCTACAAAGGAGTCAAGCACTAGATTTTACAGGATGTGGTGCCAGGTGCATTAGTTTGAAGAGATTTTTCTCTATGCTAATGTTTCACTTTGTGTCTTCATTATTTAAGACCTACACTAATTGCTCTAGTCATTTATTTACAGGTTTTTAATCTTGTCTGGACACAACTCTGCAAAATCTCATCCATTCTCTAACTTCAGACACCTGATTTGTCACTGAACTAATTTTTAATCTGATCTCTTAAAATTATTGTCTTAAAATCTGAACATTTAATTATCTTTCTACATAATTTTTTAAAGTCTCTCTGTTTTTCTTGTTTAACTTACCATGAAGAGAAGGTCTAGAAGACACACTCTAAATTGTTGCCTTTCACACTGATACTTCTGTTTGAAGTATGAGTGGAATTGATGTAACCTAGATCATTGATCTATCCAGTGGTAATACAAATGGAATGAGAGGTTCTGCTGGTTATACTTTGCAGGTTTAGATTAAAAGAAATTTATAAGTTTTGTGTGAAGAAAAATGTGGTTCTAGATTTGGAAAAAAAAAGGAAAAAAACAGAGTCACAATACTTGACTTCATATCTCTAGTAATTTTCTTTCCCCAGATGAGTTTTGTAGACATGAACATTTTGATATAATGGATGTCTGGCAGTAATTTCTGTGGCAGAAACTCACAGTGGGAATATAACAGTTTCTCTGTAAGATAGTTTGAAGTAGTGATAGATTTTGTAACTTTGTAATTTCCTTTTTCTTCATATGTCAAGAGAGAGATGAATCCAACTTAGCATATGTGCAAGCATAAAATCGGCCTCAGTATTCATGATAAGAAAATCTAATTTAGCTCTTAGGGATAACTAAGGTTTCATAGAAGCAGGCAGTATGATAATGAATTTTCAAAGTTCAGGCACACAGTAACTTATAAACTTGAGGAAGAAAATTTGTTAGTCTGCAAGAATATCTGCATTTGAAACAATATATCAGAAATAAGAATTTCTTATATTTTCTTGCTTACATCTGTGTGCTGTATTTGCATTGGTAATCAGTTGAACCAGGTATTTATGGTGGTGTAGCACAAAAAAAAATCCATGAGCATTCTTTACATTTTGGGACACATGCCAAACTAACATACGATGAAGCCTTTACCTTTTTCTGCTGTATAAAGTGCTAAGCAAGCAGTGCACTTGTTGCTGGTTTTGAAATTACAAAGTTCAAGCATTTTATAGGTTCTTCTCCCCAATAATTTCTTTACACAAGCAGCACTAAAATTTTTGCTGAGTGTTTTTCCTTTTAGTCTTAAAATAAGGTCTAAATGGAGAAGAAAGGATTAAGTGGGAGGGGATTACTAGATAAACAAAACCACACAGAGACACAAGCATAGTAGACGCGGGAAAATGGAGACAATGACAAAGACCAAGACTCTTCAGCTGTTAATTGACGGCCCATTAAGAACACATAGGTAGCATTTTGAGGGGACCCATTTGGACTTTGTAACTGATAAGGCAGCAAATATGAATGTTCTTAAAATATTTGAAGGTAATCTGCAAGGCTCTGAAAAATTTAGGAAGAGCTGTCTAGTGGAAGTGGATTGGGGAAGAGGAAGGTGATGCTAGGGGATTGACAGGTGAAGCTATGACAAGGGCTGGTTTTGCATAAACAGTGCCCAGTCAGTCTGCTTGCCTGGCAGCCCTGTGCTTGATCACAGCAGTTTATCTTCCTGTTTAATGGTCCCTGTTTTCCCTGTGCATGAGTGCTGTAAGGAGTGATGCTAGCAACTGGGGAAACCAGAAGTGAATTTGGAGCCAGCAACAGGAATCAGACCTCAGATGAATCAATCCCTGTGAATGTGGTGCCAGCAACTGGAGCAAGTAAGAGCATCTTCATTAGTGGCTCTGGGCCCCATGGATCTTAGAAGGATTGACAGCTACTGAGTGGACTGGGGTGAATTTGAGGCAGGAACTGGAATCAGACTTTGGGTAAGGTGCACACATTTTCTGTACCAGCATCCACAACAAGCAAGAGTTTCAGCATCAACTGCTGCTGAAGGACCATGGCTCCTAAGTGCAAGCTGTAGGGGTCTGGGTGAAATTAAGTGGAGGTCTTAGTGTGAGTAGCTGGAATGGGAATTATGGTTCACGGGGCCCATGTGCCTAAGCTCCAGCTGCTGGGGTGACACTGGAGTTTCCATTTTCTCCTAACCTGGAGTGTGAGGGCTGTGTGTGTGTAATTTGCAAAGCACACTTCAGGCTGGCAAGTAAGAGGCCCAAGTATCCTCATTTTTGAGGTTGGAAAAACATTTCTGAGATCACTGAGTTCAACTATTAATCTAGCATCACATTGTTCATCACTAAATCATGTCCCCAAGTGCCACATTGAACCCAGAGATGGTGATCCCAACACTTCCCTGGGCAGCATATTCCAGTGCCTGACCACCTTTTCAGTGAAGATTTTCCTAAGATCCAATCTAAATCTCTGTTACAACTTCATATAATTTCCTTTCATCCTGTCCCTTGTTATCTGTGAGAAGATGCTGACACCCACCAGGCGGTCATGTCCTTTCAGGTACTTGTAGAAAGTGATAAAATCCCTGATGTGCTACCCCTGGGCCTGTCTCTAGCAAGCCTGGTTTTATCCCTTTCTGCCTTCAAATCTAATTTAAAGCTCTTTTAGTGAGCTCTGCTAAAGATAAGACCTTTTTTCTGCTTTGGGACAGGTGTGCCCCATCAGTTGTCAGCAGGCTTGGTGTTTTGTAAACCAATCTGTGATGAAAAACCACAAAATCCTGCTGGTAACACTAGGCTCAGAGCAGTAATTAATCTGTGTAATTTTCCTACTCTCACCTTCCCCCGCAACTGCCAAAATAGAGAACACTACTGTGCTCCAGATCCCTCAATGAGTTATCCCAAAGTGATGAGGTCCCCCTTGATATTCCTCAGGCTTCTTGGGACTTCATTGCTGCCCATCTGAAAATCCAGTAATGGATTATTATCAGAGGGCTGAACCAGACTGGGAGAGTTTCTTGGTTACATCTCTAACCTGGACCCCAAGGAGGCGGCAGACTTCTCTATGGTTTGGGTCTGGTCAGCATATTGATCCCTCTGCTTGTCTCAGAAGGGAGCCATGGATGACTTTTTTTTCATAACTGAGGCAGTCATGGTGTGTCAGCTAGACTAATTCACCCTGGACAATTCCCCAGCCTGTGAACCTTAGTCCATGTTGCTGTGCGCCTGACCCTCATTTCCAGAGCCTCGTTCCTATTGTACAAGAGCACTTGGGAAGGTGAGGTGGGCTGGGAGGGAATTCACATCTTGCCTTGAGCAGAGACATGGCTCCATTCCTCTCACTTTTTAGGTCCCCTCCTGCTGCCTGGTGACAAGAGAGTTGGGTATTTACTTCTTGTGATGGGGCTGGCTGGTGAACATAATTTGATGTGAATTTGTAAAGTTCAAAGTATGTAAGTGCTTATTAAACATTTAAACTTTATGAACTCTGCTGAAAACATATCAAGGTTTGGCTCTCTAATTTGCTAGTGAATGTATTGGCTGATTTTTGGTAAATCAGGTGTTAGAGAATTCTTAAGTGAAACTTATGAAGTCATTTGCAAGTGAGCAAGCACTGCTAACATCTCACCTGGGACAGGAGCAGTGGGGAATACAGTGATACTGACTTTCCTATAGAAATCATCTTAATTGCAAAAATTAAGCGCACTTTCTTTTGGCACCATCTAATTTATAAGAAAAACATAAAGAAAACTAATATATCTTTATTATACTTTGTAACACTAATTAAGAGACATATTTGGTAGACATATTAGTAGAAGTATTAGTAGACATTTTAGTAGACATAATGGTAGAAATATTTCTCCTGATTTTATAGAAATCATTCTATTTCCAGTAATTGTGCTTGCCCTTAATTATAGATCCAATGTAATGAGATCAATGACTGAACATGTAGTTAACTCACATATTCCCACTCAGTTTGCTAGAGGATAGTAACTGATCTGTCACTTTTTTAGAACATTTCTACCACTTGCAGATTTGTAGATATCTCCTACTGGAGTAGCAATAATTTTAAGACTTAAACCACTGTGCAAGGAAAACTGCCATGCAGCTGCTTGTTGGTGGTTTGAATATTTTATTTTGGGGGGTGTAGTTGATGGATATGATTCATTTATGTCCTTTCAATATCCTGTCACTGCCAGTTCTTGTCTAAACCTCAAATATTTCACTTTATGTAGCTAAGCTTTTTAAATATGTGTGAATGCTTGACATGGGATGGACAGCAGCTGAATGTACTTACATTGTCACATTTTATTTCTCTGCTAGCTCTTCTACTTTATTCAGCTTTTTTTTCATGTATTTTGTATGAAGGCTGCTAAAGTATCTGCTGTGTTTTTCAAATCCTGTTTCAAAGGTTTCTGTTATAATTTTCCCTGCATCTGATGCCTTTTCTCTTTTTGGCTGTAACAGATGTGGATGATTACTGAGTATTAGTGAGATTTTTGTTAAAAAGAATTTCCAAAAATATCAGAGAGTTCACTTCTGAAATAGATTTCAGAAGTCCTAATTCAGGTTTGTAATGGACAGCTAAGGTCAAATATACATGACAGTAATTTATGGTTTTCAGAACTTTTTGTTAAAATAGGAATGTATTTCATGTTAGCAGTCTTCTTTAAAAAGTTTTACTGATAGAAAAACCACAATGAACTAACAGGCGTGTGCATATACATAGTGCAGTGTCAGCATAATGGAGTATGGATTAAGAAATGGAAGATACAGCTGGATCTCAAAGGCATTATATCCTCATATTAAACATATTTTAAAATAGTTCATAGGCAGTAAAGCTCTATAAATTATACAGTTTCTTTAATTCTGTGGTTTAACGCTGGGGAAGTAATTGTGGCTGATGCTGAATCTCATATATATATATATATATGTATATATGTCCACAGAATGAAATTTGCCATTGAAATGTATCCATTTTCTACTAAATTTTAAAAACTGTGTCCAGAATTTTTTTGTCTAGGTAATATATACACATATGTGATGGCACACTGTTCTGACATTCTCTCGATAAGGATATTATCAGAGAAGTTTAATTAATTGTTTGAGGAAGAGCACTGCATGTAAAAGCTCTTCAACGTCCTCTACACCCCTTAATATATCTGTATATTGACTGAACACACAAATAAACATTATTATATCTGTATATTTGCTACTACAGGGTAACTACAGGTATTATACTTCCCGTAGGATTCTTTCTCTGTATAATTTGTGATCCTCTTAGTACACATATAGATTTAAACCTGTTTCATAGCTCTCCCATTCTTACCAATCCATGTTTGCTTGGCATCTCCTCATCTACATGTTCACAGTCATATTTATGTCTTGTCTATAGAAGGTTTGGGGAAGAAGCCTCAGATGTAATCTAAACCTCTGCTTTATTAATTAAAATCTCTTTAAAACCTGTCATTGTCTTCCCCAAGATATAAAATAGTTACAAAGAGGTGTTTAAGAATTCTATACTCTGTGATACCTTTTATTTCTGCTTTAGACCTATCTTATCTCATAACTGATGTCATATCATCTGTGGGTCATTGGCAAAAAAATTATTTCTATGGCAAGATTCTAGCTCTCACATATTTTTTCCCATTCCACCTAAAACCTGGATAAGTAGCATGTAAATATTTTTTGGCAGTTCACAGGATCATTCCAGTTCTGAGACCTGGTGAAAAGTCCTGGGTCTTGCAAACTCTCTCTATGTGCTTAAATGCTATTGTCTGTTTATCTATGATTCCACTGCCAACACCTGACAAGGATAAGAATTAAATTTAGGTCACCGTGACATTGTAAAATCTCCTCTGAAAATACTATTTTTTTGAAAGAAGGTATCGGTAAAGATTTCTTCTATGTTCATGTAGAAAACAGCTAGCCTAAAACTTCATATAGTGACTGAGGAAATTCTGCTTTGTTTAATCATTTTAGGACCTTTTCCAATTTGTTTTGAGTTCTTAATATTTAAAGTAGATAATTTTTTTTCTCATTGTATGTCCCTGATTTTCAAAGCTGTATGTTAAATACCCCTTTTGTCAGCAGTTGATATAGATCACGTTTAAAATCCTGAATGGTTTTGGATTCTGTACAAAAATCCATACCACTTTTGCCTTAAAGTCAGCATTTAAGTTTCCTAGTAAAAACTGTTATTCCAAAAGGGAAATCTTACATCTTTAACAAAATGTTGTATTAAATAAATATCTGAAATATTTATGGTTGATAGTTCAGAGACTAGTCATATACAGAATACATGATTTAAAAAATATGCTAAATACTGTGCACACCCATTTTCATTTTGAAATAGATATGATCTAAATGTTTGTTGCTGTTGGTATCTTTATTAATCTGGTAGTGGTCATGCACTAAGATTCCAAAAGGCTGACAGCTTCTTTTTGGATTACTTCGGGCTGTCAGGTGTCAAGTTTTTAAAATTGGTTCATCTGTAATTGAGACAAGACACTGGCTATTCCATTAATATTTATGGTCATCTTTCAAACAGTAAAAATTTCTAAGCTAAACCCTGCAGGCTGAGTTTATTATGCCAAAATCTCTTACATTTGTGAACTTGAATTACCAGTTAATTTATGAAATGAAAAGAAATTTGTTATAATGGCTGTCCTGTGTTATATCTTTTTGTTGCTAACTGGTTAGCATGCTTCACTTGCATCGGATACAAAAAAAATGGGTAAAAGAACCAAAATATATGCAACTATGGATATACACAATAATGTATCTTGCATTCATTTCTCTCTCCAAAAGGGTGTTCCAATAAAATAAATTATAACACCTTCCTTTCTTAATCGATCTATTATATTTCTTCATTTGCATATGTAACCTTTGCCAGAGGTTATGAATGTAAGAGTTGCAAAGCATGTCAGTACTGACACCACAACCATAGAATCATAGAATGGTTTGGGTCAGAAGGCAACATTAAAGATCATCTAGTCCAGCCTCTGCCATAGGCAGGGACATCTTTCACTGGATCAGGTTGCTCAGAGACCTGTTCCAATGATGGGACATCCATGGCTTTTCTGGACAACATGTTCTGGTATCTTATCACCCTCATTCTAAAATAGTTCTTTCTTGAGTCCAATCTGAATCTACACTCTAAAACTGTTGTCCCTTATCCTGTCCTTACAAGCCCTGGTAAAGTCTCTCTTCATCGTATAAGTTTTAGTATTGAAATGCTTTATTGAGATCTCCCTGAAGCCTTCTGTTCTCCAGGATGAACAACCCCAGCTCTCTGAACCTTCTTGATGCTCTCTCAGCCTTTCTTGACAAGAGAGCTGCTCCAAACCTCTGGCTGTTTTATGCCCTCCCTGGGACCTACTCTAAGATGTCCATTCAGTAAGTAATGATAAGGTACATAGTCAGGGTACACCTTTCTTGGATAATTTCACTTCCTTGGTCAGCATGTTATCTTCATGCTTTTAGTCAATCTTCCATTTTGTTAATTAATGTGTATACTTAAGGTCACTCACTTTCTGTTGTGGTTTAAACCCAGCCAGCAGCCAAGCCCCATGCAGTTGCTTACCCACTTCCCCACCAGTGTGATCAGGGAGAGAATCAGAAGGGTAAAAGCCAGAAAACACCTGGATTTAGATAAAAACAGTTTATTAGGGAAAGCAAAAGCAGTGCACACCAGCAAAGCAAAACAACGAAAAAATTCAGTGCTTCCCATGGGCAGGCAGGTGTTCTGCCATCCCCAGGAGAGCAGGGCCCCATCATCTGTAAAGGTGAATGGAAAGACAAACACCTTCACTCCAAATGTCCCCCCTTCTTCCTTCCCCCAACTTGATACACTGAGCATGATGCCCCATGGTCTGGAATGTCCCTTTGGTCAGCTGGGGTCACCTGCCCTGGCTGTGTCCCCTCCCAGCTTCCCAGGCACGCCCAGCTTCCTCACCAGTGTGGCTTGTACAAAAAACAGACAAAGCCTTGGCTCTGTGCAAGACCTGCTCAGCAAAACCAAAACTATCTATGTTATTAACTCCCTGTTCAGCACAAATCCAAAACATAGTCTTGTACCAGCCACTCTGAAGATTAATTCTACCCCTGCTGAAATCAGAGCACTTCCTCAAAGAAAGACAGAGCTCTGCCTGATAGGAGAGGACATATTTAATTTGCCTGAGGTGCACTAACCTGGTCTGCACAGCTAGTTTACCCCAGCTCTATTAATAAAGTCTTTTCCTCATGCATTACAGTTTGAAATCAAAAGAGTTATTTTTGATCAACTTTAATGACAGATGATAGATAAATATTTCAGATATTACATTTAGTCTTGGTATTTGGTATGGATGGCCCTTTGTGGTCACTCTCCCATGCTATCTCATTTCCACAAAGAACTGCATACAGGGAGAGGTGGAGAAAGCTGTGATGCAAAGGACAAAAAACTATCTAAATGCTTCAATGACAACTCTACCTCCTGGATTTGGATTGAAAACAAAAAGAATCAAAATATTAGGTCAATATTACACTACTTAACTTTCTGAAGCAATTTTTTATTCAAATAGTTTTTTGGTGTTTTGGGGATCTTTTTTTGGGGGGGAGGGGTTGTTTTTTGGGCTTTATTGCTGTGTATTTGCTTATTCTGCCTTGCTGATGGCTTGATACAAGATATGGGAGTATGATCCAGAGATATGATTAGGCTTTGGTCCAGCCACTGTTGAAGGAGTAGACTGACAACGGAAACCCCAACTCTATTTTTAAAAGCTTCTGAGAACTGTCAGAGGGTCCTGTGTGAATTTCCATCAAAGAACTCTGCTGTCATCATAAGGATCCATTTGCAGCAAACAGGCTGTGGTTACTGGGAGAAATTTGTGTGCTTACTGTGGGAAGACAGGCCCCAGACTGGCCCTACCTTGGTATGCTACTACAAAGAAATAAAGGCTTTTAATTTATAAAGAGATGTTAAAAACAACCAATAACAAGTACTGGAAGTAAAGCTAAATCTCCTGAGAATCCATATCCCCATGACCACCTCTGATTTATGATCTGCTCTGGATATAGGTTTCCTTCACTTTTTGTGGGTTTTGTGGTGATTTACAGTATGAGGTGTCTAAGCACACCTTTGTTTTAGATGTTAACACATACTGCTTGCCAGAAGATTTATTTATAGACATTTAAACCAGAGGAAAGTCTAAGATGATATGTTTATGAGACCTCTTCCTGATTCTATTACATGACTGTGATATCTGTATTTTGAGACCAAAATATTCAGGCAGTGTGCACTTCTGTGGGGAGGTCCTAATAAATCTTATCATATTGCAGCAGACAAGTATAAGCTTTTCTCATTACAGAGGTGAAAAATATAACTTGAATCTTTTATGAACCTTTTCTGGCTTATTAGCTGACTCTGATATTAAACCTTGCTTTAAGTTATCCTTGGATGCATCCTGTAGTAAAAAATATTTCTAGTATTAATTATGGAGAAAGTAACTTAGTATTTATTGAAAAATTTTATCTTCACTATTCTAAGTGGATAGCATGGGGAAAAGAAGTGCTCTCAAGAGATATACAGAAGATTCATGTCTTTTTGGTAGAATGGCAGAACGTAACTGCTCTGAGACAAAACTGGTAGTTCTGGAAACAAGAAACCTTTGTGTTGCTGGCATGTATGTAAGGGAAAAAACAAAAATGGTTTAGTGACTGGAAATGTAGTTTGAGTAATTTTTTAAAAAAAAAAAGATAATTAAATTTGTTCCGATAACTTATCTTTCTTAGTAGTTTACAGTTTTCTTTTATTTTTTTCCATTATTATAGTTTGTGATGTATGTATTTTTTTATGAGCAGGCACAGGTTCTTTTCTGCGCAGCAGTATGATTAAAAATCTTAAGCATGGAGATACTGAATAGAATATGTGAGCACCTGTTACACAGCCTTTTCAGTTGAAGTATAAAGTTACCTATAAGCATTTGAATTAGGACAAATAAGTATGTCCAAACATAAGTTTGAAAATTATTATTTAAATTCCAGAACTTTTAAAATGTTCACACAGCTTCAACATGGATCACATGCATATTGCCTCTTTCTTTTGTTAGTTTCTAATTTTATAAGGAAGCACAGGATTAAAGTTCACATTATTCAAACTATCTTAAAAAGGGACATTCGAGTTGTTGAAAAACTGGGTGACTTGTCATTGTTTTGATCTGAAGAAGTAACAAGAATAAAAGAATACACAACGAAACTGTCCTGGAGAATACAATACACTTTCTTTCCCTATGTACATTCATAGTTTATTTCCAAAGAGGAGGTCCACGTGTTGTCCCTTTCAAAGTTTGCAAACTGAGGCTGATTGTGCCTGCTCCTTCACATAACCATATCTGCAGAATACCTTTCCCCATGTGCTTGGTAAGGCAAAGCTACTTCTAGTAGCTACCCACTATTCAGGATTCCACTGACATCTGTAGTAATGTTTGGGGACTGCTGATCGATGTTGAGTCATCACTAAACACCTGCTAGGTTGCATTTGTAGTTACTATGGGTAAGAGAGGAAGCCTGGTAGGGTGTGGTTAATTTTTGTTTAGTTTCTTTGTTTCTATGTGATTTGGGTCTTTTTGATGCATAAAAGCATTTTTTGAGGTTTTACTTAGTTTCTTGTTTCTTTTTTCTTGCGACTAGTCAAAAAAAAAAAGTTGCTTTTTATCTTGACAAAGAGTAAGCAAAATGAAAAACCCATGTCATACACTGGTTTTGTAACTGTAATAAAAATTATTTTTCACGTGAGAAATGTCTTTCAACAAAAGCAAAATCCAAAATATTCAAAACTTCAATTAGTCAAATCTGTTCTGCAAAATACATGAGTGTCAATCATCATGCAAAAATGAACAATTATTTTCTTTATTAAGAATGGGATTGCCTTAGCAAATAAATAAAGATTAATACAGTGGAGCTTTTAGAAATTTCCTCCAAGGAATCTTTTTGTTGAGGGTTATACCTCAGTTATTTGACAGAGGAAAAGTGATATGACCATGAAGCAAGACTTCTGATGTAGTTACGTACTTTGCTCTGAATCTGACATCTGCATGGACATGTGATACACAATTGTTCTTAATTGCAGGAAAATTACTCTATTTTTGCAGTACAGGAACTTAAGCAAACTGAATTGTTCTAGCTAGATTTTAATTGAATACATTAATGTTTTTTCAGGATCATAGCTTCAAACCCAAAACAACCCCAGTAAGATTTAATCAAAGAAGCTTTTAATTTTTATGAACTTAATTAAGAAGTCTAAATAGTTAAGACTGTGTTGCCTTGGTAAATAGTAAATTCATCGGCCAGAATTTTTCCACATACTTCATCTGAAGTAGCAGAGCAGTAGCAGAAATAATAAGCTGTACCAGAACCAAAACCATACCAATTTTCTGTATCAGTTTTATGAAATTAATTTTTCACAATGTAAAAGGGAGAAAAAAATACAAATTTTTCAGCTGTTGCAATAATAACTGAAGCAATAAATCCCAATTATAGTGTATGAATTTATAGGTTTGAAAAGTCCTGCTTTTTCAAATGTGGAAGTAGTGGAATTCTTTAAAATAATGTTTCATAAAGTTTCTGTTTTAGAATTAGTGGAATAATTGACTATACTAAGTTGAAAACTAGGTAAATTATGGACTTTTTTTAAATGGATCATTTAAATGGATTTATACGACTGACACATAGTTAACTCACTTTATTTTTATACCAGTATTTAGGAAGTCTTGGTACACTACATCAGCTGGCTAATTTGAGTCACCTTTCTTCAATTACCTTCTTTAATGCAGCAAACCAAGGAATGGGTGACAGATGTTTCATAGACATCATCAGCCTTATACCAGGTGTACAATTTGACGACTGCACAAAGATTTGTCACTCTGCCAAAAAAAAATATAGTCAGATATAAGTGAAAAAGCTCTTTGACTACTTACTTACCACACAACTTTCACTGTTGTCTGGTGATTTAGACTTGCTTCCCACCAAACAGTGTTTCAAAATTGAATGGCCTAACCTACAGCTTTTATTAAACCTGCTGTATTACCCATGATGTAGGTGGGTATTGACTATATGATCTTCCTTTTTTTATGTAAAAACTGGATATGATGCATTATTTTTTTGAGAAGACTTAAACTCTTTCTATAGTTATTATGGACATAAATAATAAAATTTTAAAAAATATTATTTCCTCTAAGTGAAAGATATATATACACTGAGCATGATGTCACATGGTCTGGAATGTCAGCTGGGGTCACCTGCCCTGTCTGTGTCCCCTCACAGCTTCCCAAGCACCCCCAGCTTCCTCGCCAGTGTGGCTGTACAAAAAACAGACAAGGTCTTG
Organism: Anthoscopus minutus; assembly: GCA_013399455.1. NCBI lineage: Eukaryota > Metazoa > Chordata > Aves > Passeriformes > Paridae > Anthoscopus > Anthoscopus minutus. Next base: position 125,947 of record VWYI01027981.1, read on the forward strand.
GCTCTGTGTAAGCCCTGCTCAGCAATAACAAGGAATTGGTGGGCGCAAACAAATTTACCAAATCCATCTTTGGATAGAAGATTGTCAACTCTGCATATAGTTCCTTATTTTGTGAAGACAAATGTAGCCAGATTGCAATTTCTGGTGAACTTTACTTGTTTTCCAAGATTTTTTCCAGAAAACTCTAAAACAATGCAGTCCTGTAGAAGAATTATTTTGTAGCTGGTGTCTAAATGTTATCATGATGTTAATTTGCATCCTACACATTGTGATAGAGGAAGAGATGTGAGTAGAATGTTATCTATCAAAGAGCGAAGGTGGCTGTGGATTTTTACTTATTTCATTTTTTCATAGCCCTGATCTATAATCAACAAGTGCCTCACTTTAATCAGACCTCTATAGAGCATGAACTCAATATGCCTGCTTTTTTTACCATAAAAAACAAGGAATTCTGAGTTTCTTTGTTTAATAGATATATGTTGGCGCTTTTTTAAAGTAATATCTACTTCTTGATGGAAAAGGTGTATTATCTAATAAAACTTTTCCATGGTTTTACAGAAGAATGCACTTTCAAATATTTCAAAACTTTACAATTTAGTTAGTCATTGCTATGAAAGTACCTACCTGAATGTTTATTGCAGTTGTGAGTAAATTATAGGCAAAATATGTAATATTTTTGAGAAAACTCTTTCTTTGTGTAGTATAACAAAGTTAATTATCTAGAACTGAATAATTTTCAATGTCATGCCAATTTTGTCAGTTTACTTTCAGCACTGAATATTATCGAGATTAGGTAGATATTGACTCAGTAGATAATAAACTAAATCTAGGATATAATTTTCCAGCAACTTTTGCATGTATATATTTAGTGTATTCATGGTTCTGTGCTTGTTAATATAAAATATATTGAAGTGTGTCTATTTTTTAATACAACCCCTATACAGATTTATGTGTACTATATAAATCACTACAACTCTACAAATTATGAAATATGCAACATAAATGAAGAATGAGTTTCACTAACTGTTGGAATTCCCTTATTCTCAAATTCTGCATTGAAAAACTAGTGAACTGTGCAGGAGCAAGGTCATGCCAGCAATATGTTAATTCACCTTGATCACTGAATTCCTTCACAGCAAGTCAAGTCACTGAGTAATAAAAATCAATTTTGCTTATGTTTTGACTTGTTATTTTGTGACAGGAAGCTCAGTTTAAGTTCACCATCACTTTATATTATAGGACCTGAGGATGAAGACAGCCTAAACATGGAGACAAAACAGTGTTTGGTAATGAACTACTGGACTGTGGTTCTCTAAAATTTCATTTTCAAAGTTCTATAGTATACTGCTTAATTCTGTATTGCTGAAGGGTAAGAATAAAAGTTTTCTGTTAAAAGTTTTTAAAAATATTTAATGTATTTACAAAAGACATTCTTTCATGTAGAGTCAATTTCTATTTTTGTATCTTGTCCATTCTTAAAATTAGAACACGTTGAATTTGTAAGTGTTTTAGCAATACCTTTGTTTCTCAGTGTATATTGACATTATTATATAGTCAAATTTGTAATACAGCTTCAGCTCTAGCCAAAGCAAGTCAAAATTTACTTTAGCAGTACACAAAATTATGCGATTAACTACTTACAAAAAAACCCTAAATCCACCAAAATGTCTTTTTTCTTTTTGAAAAAGTTGTGTAGCATGAATACACGAATGGATAATGGATGGTATTTTGACATATTAGCTACATGACACTAGGTAAATTCTGCAGTATTTCAGACCATCTGAAATATATTTTTAGCAATTTCAATACGTTTCAATATATAAACTTTCTTAGATTTGGGATGGAGTTAGTTTGTGTGTGTCTTTTTGCTAAAGGGCTGAGAGATGAATTTTAACCAGATACGAGATTTCTGGACAGAAGAGGAGAACTTCCACTTGCTCTTCATTCTATGAAAAAATTACGAATTGCTATGTATCTGTATTTGTGAATAGATAGAATGATGGTAGTCTAGAATGTTTCTCATGGTTAACTTGATGATGCCACAGGTGGAAACCAGTTATTAGTAAATTATGCTTAGAATATGTATAGTTTTTGAGGAAGAATAGCAAAGGCATCTTCTTGTGCAAATGCCCATCTGTAGTGGTCCATTGTTTATGGGTGTTCTTTCTTGCCTGTAATTCCATGCACTCTAGGCCTGTTCTATTAAAAATCAATCAACCAACCAAAGCAAACAAACCAAATAACAGAACCTCCAAAAAATTCCCAATAAAAACCCCAAACCCCACCCCTAAACATAAATGGGCTAGAACATGAAAAAGTCAGAGCTGCTAGATGAGAAAAATTGCATTTTAAACACTTATTGAATATAAACCATTTAAATTTGTTGAATTTATGGTTCACCAAATAGATACTGAAAACTGAGGCCTTGTCTGCATTTTTATGATAGCATAGCAACTCCATTAAATTCATTTCTATTAACATCTTCAGGCCAGAAAAGCAGTTACAGATCTCAGCCAGAATGATGTTTTTTCAGTGAGAATATGTTAGTACTGAATCTTCTTGACATGGAATAATTGTCTCATTTGCAGATTGTGTAGGCTTTGCTAATTCTTTATGCTCAGTCATGAATGAACACTTTTTAAAACTTTGCTGAAAAACGTCCTGAAATACCAAATATAATATTCTTGCCACTTTTAAAAAGCTATTGAAGTTTTTTATCCTACATAGCAAATACCCAGCTCGCACAGGAGAGACCACACTGGCCATTTTGGGGCACAACAGAAAACATCAATGTTGAATGCTGTGTGCATTTCTCAATACATTCTGTGCTTGTGTTTTGGGATTACTGCACTTAATGATTGATAAAATCTTTCTGATGGCAGTGTAAATTCTAAGAGCTTATTCTTCCAAATTCTAGAATATTAACATATTAATTTCATTATGTTAGGAACTCTTGCCCTTTTATGCGTGTGGATTTTAAAAGAAAATAGTTTATTTATTTAATTGATTCTCATTTTAAGGAAGTTTTATGTATGTTCATAGAATCATACAACAGTTTGGGTTGGAAGAGATGTTTAAGATCACACATGGGGAAAGATCATGCATGGGGAAACCTTCCACTAGACTAGATTAATAAGAGCCAGCCTGGCCTTGAACATATCTGGGATGGGGCATCCACAATTTCCCTGGGCAACCTGTGCCAGCATATATCTAATGTAAACCTACATTCTTTTCGCTTGAAGCTGTTACTCCTTGTCCTATAAAATATAGGACATGCCCTTGTAAAAAGTTTGGAGGCATAATTTTGTGTTTTAAATAACTATGAATTACAATAGAGGCTATCTGTATACACCTCTGTGGAATAATGAATACTTTAATGTAATAGGGAAAATAAATACAATTTGAGTTATACAGAAGTAATTTAATGTAATGATAAGTGCATGCTAATTTGAAAATATCAGTTTTAGTTTGGTATTTATAAATTCATGTTTTAGTATTTTACTATTTTTAGCTTTAAAATATGTACATTCAAATATTGATACAGGAACCAGATGATGAAAAATGTTTTAAATATCTTTATTTTTTTCTTATATATGTTCTAATTTTCCCCCATCAAATAGATATGATTCAGAGGTAGATTTTTTAAAATTCATTAAGGGAGGCATGTGGTGAGTGTTTAATTTTACTGGTAATATTTCATAGCTTATTACACTGAAGATTAAAAAGAAAAAAATATTTTATTAATGAACTTGAAAGCTGAAAACTTCAGAGAGCATTTTATAGAAATGGAAGCAGAAGCTATAGGACAGATACTGTTTTAGCATTAATTTGTTCTAACTGCAACATTTTATAATTGTTTGCAAAAATGTCTTGAATTCTTTTTCTGTGGTCTTGAACCACAACTGATTGTCATGCAAAGCTAGATAAGATAAATACATTCTATAACTGCTGATTTGTCTGAAATGTAGTAGTTGCCCATTTCAGTAAGTAGCAGTAAAGGGTGACCTAAAAAAAAGCACGGTGACTTGCACACACCTGTGAAATCACCCAAGTGAAAAACATGATTTTGACTTCCCTGTTTAAAAGGTGTGTCACTTAATTCCTTTGGTGAAAATGACTTTGCCTCTCCCAGCTTTTATTTCAAGTGCCCAAAGACGTGGTAGTGTCATAGTATTGCAGTTGCATAAGGGGAGTGTAAATAGCAGTGCTTCTTTTAGAACATAATTGTTCAAGTGATCTCAGAGTTCAGCACAGGCGGCTGTTGTGTATCTGCTTTGATAATAATAATTGACACCAGTAAAACTTCGTAGCTGGAGGGGACAGTGACATATCACACCACTCCTGTTTTATCAGCTTCCACCCCCTTAAAAACTTGTCAGCCAGTGTCTTTTGGTGAACAGCCTGTACCAAAATAAGTGCTTCTACATGTTGCTGTCTCAGTGGTGTTTTTCTTAGTGGAAAAGTTTTGGAAAATAAAATTATTTTTAATTCTGTTGTATATAGCTTTGACAGAGCTCAAATACTTAAAATAATCTCTTTTGGCTCGCTTATATCAGCCTTAGTGTCACATATTAAGAGGTGGAAAAGGGCTTGGCACCTTATCTATTTGGCATTATATTATGCAACAATTTGTAAAAGTGCTTTTCCAGAGTGTTCTTATTATTGGGGTATGTCTTTTGACTTATTTGAACTTTCTGTTGAAAAATTTCTTTCTCTTGGATCTTGGTTGTACACAGAGGTTTCTATATTACATGAAAATCTAAAAGTTATGATTCTGCATTCTGAGAAATAGTGTTGATAGTTTACTGTGCTGCCAAATAACACTGCTGTTAGCAAAATCGGAGTAAAGGTTTTTTACTGTAAGCATTAAAAGTCTTTTGCTGAGTAAAACCGAGTAACAATGTACCTACAGTTCGTTTCATATAGCTGAAGAAATGAAATGACACAACTCTTGTAAAAGCCTTGGAGACAGTGTTCAATCTTTGTCACTGATAAAGTCTTCAGTGTAAATCTATATAGAAATCTTTATATGTTTATAGCTCTATTCTAGGTATGCATCAAAAGAATCCTTGCATATGTACATTATATGATTTATAGTATAATGCCTTAATTTTCTACATATGTTGCAGGATTTCATAACATTATAGTGTGCATATAAATTCCAAGTAATTTTTTTTCTTGTTCTTTGTACTGTGACAGGATGATGAAGTAGTACTTCAGTGTGTTGCCAGTATTCACAAAGAACAAAGGAAGTTTTGCTTGGCAGCTGAGGGACTTGGGAATCGTCTGTGCTTTTTGGAGCCAACATCAGAAGCTAAAGTAAGAAGATGATATTCTCAACTGATGTAACTGAGCAGTGAATGTTAAGCTACTTATTCACAAGCACATTTAATTATGGTTTCTTGAATGTGATGCTAGAGAGACCTTATGTGTGCTTTTCTTCCCAACTGCATCTTAGAATTGTTTGCAAATTTTCCTAGAGACTCTAAATAAATTTTGAGGCACACCTGTGAATAGTCAAAAGCTGCTATTATTTAACTGAGAAAATTTCCATAGCTGAAATACTTCCTATTTTCAAGATAAAGTCTCCAGAGTGCTATTAAGATATAAGTTCACTAAACCCCATCTTTCTATTACTGCTGCAGGTTCAAATATATTGATATAAACTGGACTGATAATTTTAGAAGCACTGTCACCTGTTAGTTACTGTGTTAAGTGTTGCTCCTGACTTCATCAGCAATCAGGATGTCAAATGTACAGGGACAAGAATGATTAAAGGAAAGAGAATTTTAAAGGTTAAAATGGCAAATTGAAAAAAGAAGCTATAGAATTGTGAATAAAAAAAAACCAAAAACCCAGGGTAATAAGCAGAGCTTGAAAGGAGAAAGGAGAGAAGAGATGAAACTAAATCTCTGCTAGAGCAGAATGTTAAAACAAAGAGAGGAGGACCACCTCTCTCTTTTCTTCTCTCTGCATGTTTTTCCTAAATTGTTTTTATTTCTTCAGTTTTCACCACCTTAAAAAGCAACATTATCCAGAATTTCATTCCTTCTTGTAGCTCTGATTTAAAAGAAAAGTGCATATCCACTGTAAAGCTCATCCACATCCATGATCTTTGTCATGAATCACAGAATACGGAGTTGCTAAGGTTGGAAAGGGTCTGTGAAGGTCATCTAGTCCAAACTCTCTAATTAGAATAGCTTCAGACAGAACAGATTGCTCTAGGACACTTGTATCAGAGTTGAGTATCTCCAAGGGTAGAGACTCTACAACCTCTCTGGGCAGCCTCTTCTGCTGTCTACCATGTTCACAGTAAAAGTAGGGGGTTTTGTCAGGTTTAAAAAGTATTTCCTGTATTTCACTTTGTATCAATTTCCCTTGTCCTTTCACTGGGTTCTACTGTGTAGTCGATGGATCTGTCTTTGTGCTTTTCTGCCATGTATTTATGTAAATTGGTGGTTTTCCTAGAGATTTTTTTCTCTTGGACCTGTCTTCCTCTGGACATAGAAATTGGAAAGAAAAAGAAGAAATTGGGAAAAAAGCCTGCTGTGAAGTTTCATATTTCAAAACAAGCAGACATATTGATTCAAAAATTAAGGTTTCTTTAAAGAGTTCATATTATTATGTCATAAGATTCTGAATCTTAGCTATCTAGTTACTGGGTTAAATATCTTCTCTCAACTTCATGATATAAGATCATATACCTACTCTTCTGTTTTGTCGGTGACATTATAGAACAAATACAATATCCACGGTGTCCTTCTAAAAGACAGGAAATCAATAATGCATAGGGAAAGGTTTTTGCATTTGAACCTGAAGAAGTTTCATTTTACTGTGAGGAATACAGCTCAAGGAAAGTAAAATTTCTGTGTTTTCAATTTATGAAGAATGGACTTATATTGTTTTCATACAAGAGAATAGCATGTACGTCAAAAACAAATGAGTAGACATTAAGTATAGATTCAAAAATTAAAATAAACCTGTGTTCAAACACACTTTTCATACTTTTTAACCTGTTCTGTGATCTGTTCTTTACCTGTTTAATTTCTTTTTACAGTATGTCCCTCCAGACCTTTGTGTCTGTAATTTCATCCTTGAACAGTCACTATCTGTCAGAGCCCTTCAAGAAATGCTAGCCAGCACAGGGGATAATGCTAGTGAAGGGGTAAGTAAACTGACCTCAAAAAACATTAAAGCAGAATAAAGATTGTCCTAATTTCTTTCTTTGTCCAGAATTTTCTACAAGAGGCTCCTGATGTCATAGTATTCTTGGGACCTTATTGCTCCACTTCTATAATCACATTAATTTCTCTTTGGCAGTGAGGAGCTAGTGCAACTGACTTTTGAATATTTGTGCTCCACAAATCCAGAAACATCATCAATTTGATGCTTTGACCCTAATTCTCAAAATTCAGCAGAATCGAACGGAATTGAACCTTAATTCTCTTACAAACAGAGCATGATAAAACTCTATGGCTTTACTTATTTTACAACCTAATGGCTTATTCTGCACTTTAGCTGGATCTTTAACTGGCACATATTATTGCACAGATGGGAAAGCTGGAGTTCTATCACCTCTGATCTTGCACTGTCAACCTTTGCATACATTGTTTTGAGACTTCATTAATGCTGACCTTTTGTTTTCCACTGCATATAAAAATGTGATTATTTTTTATTTTTGCAATTACATTGTGTTCTATAAAACAAATCTTGATGAAAATAAAATCATAGGCTTAGGGATTCAGAAGACTGATTTAAACACTTCTGGGATTCCTAAGAAATTATATAATTTTTAATATTTTCAAAATATTCACCCCAAACTGCAGCTGAAAGATTTGAGATTAATAATGAATATGAATATTTTATTTGGGATTGGAGTTAGAAGACATATAATCTCTGTAGTAAAAATGATCACACCTTTCCTGAGGAGCAGTAGACAAAAAGAGAGAATGTAATCTGTTGTGCTTGTCTTGCATTTATCTTGAAGTTAGGTACAATCCATTGAGAAAACTGTAATAGGAACACAGCAGTTCATACTAATAGCAAGGCTGAAATAAAAAATTATTTGCTTTTCATAATAAATTTAGTTTGCAAAAGAATTCTACTGCTAGTTTCAGATTTTTTTTCTAGAGGAAGACTGTAGCTTATTCAATTTGGATGCTTTGTTGTTTTGGTTTAGTTGTATTGTTTTCTTCTTTTTTTTTTTCTCCAATAAGTCAGCCTTAGACTTAAAAGTGATTAATTCAAAAACTTTCAGGAATAAAACGGAAGGAAGAGTTTCATTGCTTGTTCTCAGTATTCATGTATTTGTTGCAAACTGAATAAATGTAATTTTCTTTTGGCAACCTGTTTGTAATTACAGTCAAATTTGTTGTTAAGGTTTTCCTTTTTAAATTAAAAAAATTTAATGTGTAAAAGAGGTATTATATTCACATATTCACTGCTACACATTTTTCCAGTTTTCTTCACCAAGCAGTGACAAGTTTCTGAAGGATTAAAACCATTTCTTATGAATGACATATTTCAAAGGATCTTGGTGGTAGTTTAACTAATTTATTTTTCACGGTGTGTAAAACCATTTGCCTACACATATATAACCATTATTTAAGTTCTTGGAGTATCCTTTAATAATTTTTGTCACTTCCAAATGAATCCAAGGATGAGAACCGACCTTCAATGCCATCCAAAAGGAACTCAAAAGATTCATGTTAAATCCTCTATAGGAAGCAAATGGAAAATCTAGTTTTGCCACTCACTGATCTTGTCATAGTTTTACATATTCAAAATCAATAACTGTATTTGGTTGAAGCTATGGATGCTGTTGCTTTAATGAATCTGAAACATGCTAAAGATTAATATTAGCAAGTAGATATTATTAGTATATGCTAAAACTATTCTGGGCAGTAGGTATGTTATTTTCTCTTTCAGATTTCAGTTTGTGTATATATATATATGTATGTATTTATGTTGTGTTTTTTTTAATGCCTTCATGAAGTTTATAAGAAAGGTAAGTAGTATCTTATTTAGCTTAAAATATGTTTTTGCAAATGCCATGTTTTACTAAATCATAATAAAAATTAGGTAGCAATAGAAGCCTTTTTCAAAGAACAACATTTTTTCCTTTGGCAGATATTTGCCTATTGCTGTAGCTATTTCATTATTATGATTTTTCCCCCCAGTGTGTACATTTCATAATTTTTTGGAATATTTGCACTTATTCCTTGAACTGCCATAGCTCTTCATGTTGTTGCATGGTTCTGACCATGGAGCACTCAGAGCAGTGGAGTTCTGACCTTCTCCATGCTGTTCTGCAGGCAGCCCAAGGGGGTGGCCACCGGACCCTGCTGTACGGCCACGCCATACTGCTTCGGCATTCCTTCAGTGAAATGGTAAGTGAGGGAGCACCTGCTCAGAATCAGTAGCATGGATAATAAATGGCTTTTCACCAAAGTAAAAAGAACATGAAAATTTGGGATAATGTTCTTTCCAAGCTATCTTCTGCACTAGATGAAAAAGAAGTTAGCAACTTGCTGTGTCTCAACACAATAGAACTGCTTAAATTCAGACTCTTTATCTAACTCAGAATTGTAGCAGAAAAGCTCCTTTGGCCATGGATGATTTCTGGGTGCTTAAGGAGTCAATTTTAATGATACTTCCATTAGCAAGTATTTCTACAGCAAATGAATTTGTTGTGATATATGTTATTTTCTTCCCCATCATATTTGATAAGATAAGGTGTTCCATATGATATCTCATAGTTCCCAGGGATTATGCCCACAAAAATGCTGTCTTCAGGATGCCTTGTACAAATTTTATTATACTATAATCTACAACTTAAAAATTTCAGCTCTTTTGAATCTTGACTTACTAGGGCCCATGTAAATACATTTAATATAAGGCTGAAGAAATGAGTAGTCAGTCACTTTCCTTCCTTTTTCCTGTACTAGAAAATGCTACATTAGTCTTCAAACTGTGTGCTTATGTTTATGAACCTTGAAAATTGTAGTTGCCTTGATATACCAGAGTTGCAAGTAGTATTACTGCCTTTTGGTATGTTTTTAATGTTTTCATGAATCAAACTTATTATGATGGGGCTGTAGCTAGATGTTTGCCTGTTCCTATCTGATGAGCTGTATGAAACTTCAGAAGGTAGATGCTAAATTGCACAGCTGAAGTGGAAATGTGCTGTAGTGGAAAAAGATTTTGATATTTTAAGTTCAGGAAGAGCTCCTGTATGAATAATAACATTATCTTTAACTCATTAAAAAAATAAGTATGATAGTAAGATGAAGTAATGTGAATGTATTCATTTGGCATGTGTGTTAATGGATACTGTTGGGTTTTTATTTTTAATAACTTCACTATTTTGCAGTATTTGACATGTTTAACATCATCAAGATCTCAGACAGATAAACTTGCATTTGATGTGGGACTACGAGAAAATGCAGCAGGTATGGCAAGTTATTTTTGAAGGAAAATGACTCACCCATTTCTGGTTTTAGAAGAGGCATTGAGTTTACTGTAACTGTAAGCTAATGAATGGGATCCTTATGTGTTCATCAGAAATAAAATGAATGAAATAAATGACTGTTAGTACTAATGACTTTCAGCACATTAAATGACTGTATAAGAATGTGAGAGAGTCTTGCAATTAAACTGACTTAACACAACTGCACTAAAATGCGTGGTAATGGTCGGAGTAAAAAATTTCTGTTGGATAAAATAGATTTGATTTTTTTTTGGTTTTTTTGTTGGTTTGTTTTGTTTAGTTTTGTTTTTTGCCTTTTGTTTTGCCACTTAAAGTACAGAAAAGCCCTATACTGGTGCATTCACAATATATATTGTAACCAAGTAACATAAGAAGATTATGACTTGTAGTGCTAGTGCAGGAAACCAGAAAATATGTAGTGGACTCATTGCTAAAAGAGCTGGATTGAAATACAAACATAATATAGACAAACGAATAATGGGACAAAGTGGAAGAGATACAACATAAACATGACATTAGGAGAAAGATTTAAAATTTAATTAATGTATTTGTGGGAGTACTGCCATTACCATTACTGCTGACAGAAATATAATAAAAAAAAATTTATGCTTACATGAAAGCACATAAAAATTGTGAGTTGCCACTGGGAGCTATATTAAATAAATTTAAAGGTTACTTAGCCACAAAGAGCCACAAATAGATTTAAATGCTGCTGTTTACATAGTGCTCATGGTTTCTGAAAGTGATGAGTACTTCTCAGAAAGTAGCAGATGATTCTGTAATAATCAGCCTCAGACATATATCTTGAAGGGAAAATCTAAGTACCTGTATACACACTTCATTAATATAAAGCTCAAATAAAGAAATATCAATTATGTTAATATAAGCCTGTCATTTCTATTGTTTTTTCATTATTCTGAAAATAAATTAAAATCAAATAGACTAATTGATGATGGAGAAGCGCTGGCAGTGTAGGTATTAAAATGTTTGTAAATCATTGTTTTTGAATCTGCTCAGTCGACTTTCTACCAAAGTTTGTCTTTTGAATGAATGAAGTTTGTCTTTCAATTTTTTATAGCCATATAGATGATGGCTTTAGACAGATTTTAGAGCCTGGTGCTTGGCTGTCTTTGATTGTTGCCTTTGATGCAGAACTTTTTCTTTAGGCATGTATGTGATAAAAGGAATATGTGTGTTTAATCTCTACTAAAATAGTTTAAGTGAAATCTGTTCTTATAATTTTATAGCTTTTTTTAAGAATTATTATACATATATTTGCTTCTATTGATGAGGTTTTATAACAAGTATCTGTAGTTGTTTAATTGGTATTTGCTTAACTGTACAGACACAAGAAAACCCTTGTACACATAGGTAAGATTCAAAAAAACTTAGTTATGCTTCTGCACAGAGCTTCAGTAACTACTACGTGGCTGGAAAACTCAGACTGAGTGCCATAACATCACTTCCCCTTGCCCTGCTCCTTCTCCTATGAAACTGTGCTAATGAAGGAGTTTCTGCTGCAGGAAGTATTCCTCATGTAGCAGAGGGAAAAGCCACTGGCTATTAAAAATTCTTCCCTTTGAAGATTTAGCATTTTACGCTTTTATAGATGTAACTTCTATTTATTGTCTTCAATATAATTAGTTCTATAACCTTCAAATTTTGTTTTAAGGCGGTTTTACATGAAATATCTTAATCAATCAAACAAACTTTTTAATTTGATTCTACCAAATTGTCCTTTCTGTTTTTTACACTTTGCATTATCAGGTGAGAAAATTTTATTCAACTTGTTTTCTTCTTCACTACTCTGAAGAGTGTAAAATTGTGAAATGAATTAGATAATCTTCCCAGAATGTGCAGGTGGTTGTGTGTGTGTGTGTGTGTGTGTGCAGAGTCAACTGGAATCTAATGTGTAGGAAATGTTCTATGGTCCTAACATCCTTAGAATTGGATATTTTGTAATTATATGGTCTGTAGTTCCAGTGAAGCTGCTTCCAGGTTCGTTATGCTGCATGATACAGAAGGTTGTGAATTAAATATGACCATTAAATAAAAGAAGAGACAAAAGGTGATAAATAAGATCAAGGCAGCTGTCAGCAATTTCCTGGTAAGGAGAGCCTCCAAGGGAGAGAAGTTCTGAGCAGTGCTTTGTAGATAGTACATTTAAAGGTACCTGAAAAGGGAAATATCATATATGGAGAAGATTATTGGACAAAAAGATTAAAATAAAAAGAAAAACATCAAAAATGATTGAAAAGAGAAATGTTGTGGTTTCATAAGGTGAATGTCTTATAAGACAATTTCTATAATGATGTTTCAATGCTGTATAAAGATATCCTTAAATTTCTTGAGAGTTGTCTGTTTTGAAGAACCTTGATTAGTGCCTCTGTTCTTTAGGTGAGGCATGCTGGTGGACAATACATCCTGCTTCAAAGCAAAGGTCAGAAGGAGAAAAAGTTCGAATAGGTGATGACCTTATCCTGGTCAGTGTGTCCTCTGAAAGATACCTGGTAAGTTTGTTTCTTTAGAGAATGGTCAAATGGTGGGAAAATATGAGGATGTGTGGCCATGTTGGGAGATTGGCTGGGATTGTTATGAATTATTTTTTTCTAATCTAGGGAGTAATGTCTGGTTGCAATGTATTTTTATTTTTAGGCACTAAAAGTGTGGTTTGTGTGCATGTGAGTCTCTCCTCCGGAACAAGACTGCTTCCTTTTTCCCAAATTTCAGTAGAATAGTAATTTAGAAGAAATTAGAATATTTACTTTATGATATATTATGTTCTGTTGATAAATTAATATACTAAATGTTTTAAGTGCAAAATTTTAATTGTTTCCTTTTAATTTCCTTATTTTAGCATCTTTCTGTGTCAAATGGAAATATTCAGGTGGATGCCTCCTTTATGCAGACACTATGGAATGTACATCCTATATGCTCAGGAAGCAATATTACAGAAGGTTTGCCATTTTATTTATTTAGACATGAATATAAATTAGATTAATTTGTATGCTTTTGATAAAGAGGGAAAATTAAAAAACAAATTCCACTCAGAATATCAACCATGAAAAGAGGTTGATGAAAAGAAATAAAAGGAGCTTAAGAGAGAAGAACATACTTGAAGGAAAAACAGGGAAATACAGATACATCAGCTGGATTTACTTTTTTGAAGAAAAGCTAAGTGGGTGCTGTAAGTTTTTTACAAAGCTTTAAAAGCTGCATGAGATATGAAAAATTAGTTTAATTTGGGGGAGTAGGAGCTGCAGAATTACTAAAGCCAGAAAACTTAGATTTTTGCATACAATTTTCCTAAATATTGTTCTTCCACTACAGATAAAACAGGAGATAAAAGTACAGGCAAAATGGAGAACAGTTTTCTCAAAGTTTGTATTTCAGTCCCTTATTTCTGCTTTTTACAGACATTTTGTCAGTATCCTTTCTGGATGTCACAGGCATGCATCCTTGTTGTCTTCTCTTATTCAGCCTAAATCCTAAAATACAGGGGCAGGATTTCTTCCTGCAAATTTTATGGCACTTCATGGTCATGTTCAAGAAGCATCACCTTATTCTGAGAAATGTCTTGTTCTATGAGAAAAGTCTGATCCACTCAGTATCTCTCTGATTTAAATATCTTTAAGTTGGGATCATTTTTATCACTTGTTTGTAAAACTTATTATTTATGATATGCTAGTATACAATAACATAGGACAAACTGGAGCTTTAAGGGAACTGAGAGAGATATAGCACTTCCCTGGGATCAGTCTTGATAGAAGATGACTACCCTGATGTTAAACTTAATTTACTAGTCTTATTTGAACTATGGTTGGGTTTTTCCAACCCCAAGTCATTTAAATCAGCATCCCACAGTGTTTCTGTGCACTGGCCCATAAGAAACCTGTCTCAGAGTGTTAGGTTTTCATTTTTAAATCATATGGGATATGGATTTTGCTTGTAATACTTTCTGATTGCTTTGTCATGCTGGAGCTGGATATTTAAAAAAGCTGTCTGGGGGCCTTCCCTTATGGGTCATAAATAGAGTCGGGAAAAATCTATGTTTTTTCAGGCTTCACAGGTAAAACAGAAAGAAGCAAAGAAACCATTGTACAGCAAAGTTTAAAACTTGTAACAGATGAAAAACATAATGAACTACACAGAGAAATCATGGAAGACCAGTGGTATATTTCAGATTTCTGTACACAAAGAGATTTGGCAGCTAAAATTCCTAAGAGCTTACAGAATTAGAGTCATTGAGGTTGGAAAGGATCTGATCCAATCCACTGTCCAAGCTCATCCACCAATAACATGTTGTCTAGAAATATATCCAGGCAGTTTTAGACTCTCTCCAGGGAGGGAAACTCCATAACATCCCTGGGCTACCTGTGCCAGTGCTTGGGCACATTACCAATGAAAAAGTGTTTCCTGACATGCAAAGAGACCATGCCACTTTTCAGTGTGGTCCCATTGCCTCTGGTTCTCACTGGGCACAACTGAAGAGATTCTCCTCTCCTCTCCTCTCCTCTCC
>VWYI01027984.1:0-25017 GCA_013399455.1 Anthoscopus minutus
GCACAAATTACACATGTATATATTACACTCCCCATCTATCCAAATCTCTATCCTACTGACATACAGAATGAGAGTTTTAATGGGAATTTATAAGTTAGTGCTACTCAAAACAAAAGGAAAAGGAAGTTTTTTTCCTCAAGGGGAAAAACGAATAAAATGTGGCTAAAAAATCACCAAGACCAGTACTGCTGGTTAGAAAATAACAATTTTGTGTTAAAACTCTCCTCAAACATCTCAGGTTCTGTGTGGTTTTATTTGGTTTGTGTTTTTGAATCAAATCACAAAGTAATCTAACTTTATCTTTTTAAGTTAAAAGCTATTGTTTGATATATACGTGTTGTTCAAGCAGCACCAGGTGTCTTTTCTCCTGCAGATTTCTAATTCATTTTATGAAATGAGCAAGGTTAATTCGTTTTTGTCACCGGTTTTATGTTTTTAAAATATGTGAACACAATGTTCTTGTGCAAGATCCTGCTCAGCAATGCAAGAGTAACTCAATGACTCCTTCCTAAAGAACACCAGGGCTTTTAGCTTAGCACCTGTCTGGACGCAGTAAACCCACTCACCTGGTGGTTAAAGGAGGGATGGTTCTGCTTGCTCTGAGTTCCCTTGTCACTGCTAGCAGGGTGACTGCAATGAGAGCAGCCACATCAGAAAAGAGTCAAGACTTCAACGTGCTCACCTCTATCTATCAGATCATATCAGTGACCTAGAACTCAGAGTCACATAAGCTGTTTTTTAAAGGCATGAGACAGGAACAACAGGCTGTCTTTTCTCTGCAGTCCTCATGCTTTCTTTCACAAGAATTTAACTAAACTCCAGAAAGAAATACACTAGAAATTCTTTTAATGGGTGCTCATTAGTTTAGACCTATACTTGGAAAATTATTCTTTTAAAATTACTGGAATAACTGAAGTTAAGTAATTTTCCAGAAAAGTTATACATTCTTTCAGTTCTTTCCATGTCTTTTTTTATACTTTGTGGTGGTTTTAATTAGAAAATAGCAAACTTTTGGATTAAAAAGCAAGAAGTGTGTTTGTGAGAGAGAGAGACACAGAGATATATAAGGGAAGGCTTTCAGTCACCTCTTCTGTCTGTTTTGATAATAGTTGAAAGTCCACATTAGAGTCCAGTAAAACACAAGTTTGCCTGTATATAGCTGAAATCTGAACTTTTAGACAATCTGAAAGTTGTATATTTTTCAGTTAAAAGAAAAAATTCTTTTCAGATTATATTTTTAGCAGTGTTGTCTGACCTTGCTTTATCCTAGTTAATGAGATAAATTTTGGACATGCCATCTTTCAATTAGCTTACATATTTCACAGAATTTAAGAATTTGAGAAAAGGTGCAGTTTGGATAACATCTCTGCATATATTCAGCATTCTTCCGGCACTATCACTCTGTCTAACAATAAAGAAATAAGGTAGGCAAAAAGAAAAGAGAGTGTTCCTGCCTCAGAGAAGACAAGGGTATTCAGAGTGTTAACCTGGGAATAAGATTAATTTTCATTTTTAGACTTTGCTTTGGTGAAAAGCAATGTGATGCAATTTTTTGATCTTCATTTTTGTACTCCTTTTGTGAAACTGGTCTTCCATGTCTCACAGGGCTTTTCCTAAGTTAAACATTTTCTCTGTGTAATCTCTTTTACAGTATGGAGTGCTGTGTGAGTACCTAAGCCTTAATCATAAAGATGATCTTCCTCACTTAGATTGGCATTTTGGCTCATGAATATTCCTGGACACCCAGAGGGATTAAGTCGGCAAATATGTAAGATCTCCTGAAAAATGTGCAGTTAGTGTCTTCCTTGACTAGGACCTATGAATTTAATCAGAGCACTGGATATACAATACATGCTTTGAAAATCTCTGCCTCCTGCAGAACCTGGTGTAGTCTCTTTTGTGGAAACATGGAATTGTTTAGCTTGGGGAAGACCCTTGAGACTGCTAGATCCAGCTGTCAGCCCAGTACTGCTCAGTCCACCACACAACCAATCCTAGAGTACCACATCTATGCTTCCACTGTACACATTTAATCTTTTATCTCCAGGGCTGGTCTCTCAAACATTTTACTGGGGACCCTGTTCTTGTGCTTGACAACACTTTTGGTTGTCACAGTCTAAATCTCCCCTAATGAAGCTTGAGGCCATTTCCTTTTCTTCTATGGCTTGTCACTGTTCTTTTCAGCCTTATGCAGAACACAGACTGACATGGAAACTGGGTCTTTCCTTGTTTGCTTTCGTGAGGGCTGCGTAATAACCAGCTCATAGAGTGGCTTATCTGGCAGATTTTTTTTTCCTGATGTCCTGTGTTTGTTCTGAGGATGGGAGGATCCAGGAAAAGCACAAGTGCAACAGCCTGGCCTCTATTTGCTTCAATGTGCTGTATGTAATTCCTTGTGGGTTGACCTGGAGGGTGTTATGCAATATTTTCTGAAACAGCTTCTGGTAAGTTGCTAGGCTGGGTCACACTGTATCCCTGCTGCTGTCTAGAATGGCCACAAGCATCATCCTGTGGTGGAAAAATTAAGCTAAAAAATCTGTCACTTGGAGGCTGATAATGAAATTAATGGCCTGGCCTGAAAAAAGAACTGCCAGAAGTTGTGCTCACAGGGCAACCAAGCTGACTTTCCCTCAGCAGATTTTGGGGCTAGATGACACTGGGATTCAAAGTGGTCTGGAGGCCCCTGTTTCTTGTTTCTCTCCAACCTGTCCCCTACTCTGTGTAGCAGCCCTCTCTGCAGGAGCATTAGAACAAAGAAGATGGAGGCCAAATTTGCAACCAAGTTGAAGAGCTTTGTTAGGAATGGAAAAGGAAGTGAATAGAACAGGATTCTCATCCAGTTTAGATGTGAGGAGTATCTACCACCTTACAAAGGACAGATCTTGCTGAAATGGCTTCATCCTCCACCTCGGAGCAAGTGAAGTGTGCTGAGCTAGGGAGGTGCCCTAAGCAGTACCCTGAGATGAAGATATTGAAGGTGGCACTTCAGTAACCATTGTGGGTAGTTGCATTTGTGGGGATTTAAGTTTAGACTTGGCCTGGTGAAATACCTGTCTTAGCAAGCCCTCCAGTGTAAACATAATTTTGCCAGCAGAGAAGTATGTGGTTAGGTCAGCTATCCCTATGGCACTTAAGGAGGTGACACAATAGTTTGTTTCAGGATGAGCTGCTCTCAGTACAGGCCAGCACCTCTGCTGGTGTGCTGATCCAGTGCCTTTCACAGTGCCACACAACATGTGCTGTGCTGGGAAAGGCCTTGTAGTGAAGGTGTGGCCTCCGTATTTGTTTGTGGTTTCTGCTCATCCTCAAATAAAAAGATTTTCTTCTACTTCCCATGGGAATAGTATCAACCAAAAGAGGCTGCATCATTGTTGAAGCTATTTAGTAACTGTATAGCTGCCTTATTTAATTGTATATAGAATTTATATGGTGTATGAGAAAAATTTGACTATAACTGGATTACTGATCTTCATTTTCTTCCATGAATAATCAGGCTATTACTGGATTATTGTAGGACTTCCACTCTATCTCTTAACAGCTGTGTTCATGTTTGTTTTTATATTGTTGACATATTTACTATACAATTCTGTTCAGTGTGGTGCAAGGGGAAAAGGGTATTGGTATCCCTTTTGGGCAGTTTGATAAATCCTGTCATAACTTTCTGAGACTGTCAATTCCATTTCTCTTTGCCAGTCTGGAAAAGAGTTACAGACTTGATGATTGATTTTTTTGGGTTTTGCTTAGAACAGTAAAAGGGTTGACAACTAAATGTATAATACATATCCAAGAAATGTTCTTTCCTGTAATGAAAGCCACAAGTCCTGCTGTCTCCTGGGGAAATTCTCTCCCATGAATGTATTCAGAGTGAGAAGAATCTTCTCAGTTATCTTGGTTTTCAGGTCTTAGTTATTAATATATTAGTCACAATCTCCCTGTAGGTGTGTGTTACTCAGCAGGTTTTTCTTTGTTTGCTTTCGGGGGGGTTTTTAGGTTCACATGATGGGTAGCCATGGCTGGGTGGAGGTTTCTTTCCTGTGCAATGAAGGCGTGTGCTTTGCTTGTGTTATCTCACCTGAATAATTAAATAGTCCCTTTGACGTCTTACTGGCTGATAGAAAATTTACCTTGTCTACATGACTTACTCCTAATATTACCTACCCAACACTTACCTTATTCTTATAGGCTTCAATGGAGATTCTGCAAAACTTTGGTTATAATGTCATTACTGATGATGAATAACAATTTTTTCTTGGAATCACATACACTTTAGGCTTCTACTTCTGCTGGTCACGAACAAAGTAAGCTCAGGTCTTCCTATGTTGTGCATCTAGAACTGGAGAAGACATTTTGCTTTATATATCAGTTTAACTTAATTTGTAATGAATAGTTCCTGGGACTCTTGTTAAATGTTTAAGCAATGTTACTAAAATAAAAATCCAGTCATACTTCACCACCAGTATAGGCATCATACATATACTAAAATACTTCACTGTTTTGAAACATGGCATAATTAAAAAATATTTTTTTCCTGTCCTCTGAGATTGGAAGTGCTAACAAACACTCCATGAATTTATTTCCAGATGAGAACCGAGTTGCAATGAGATTGAGATTATGTTTTGGGTTTGCTGAGTTAGTCTGTCCAGCAGAGGAGGGAGATTAATTTTCCTTTTCTCAAGATCAAGAACAGCATTCTGTCCACCCTGATCTGCAATGGTCAGTCACCTCCCTCTTCTCTGAGCTCCCAAGTGCCAGAGCCTTAGGGAGGTCACAGCCATTTCATTACCAGTTTTCCCTCAGGTGACCAAATATTTCCTCCTCTTTGAAAGAAATACCAAAGAAGGGAGTGAGTTATTGCCTCTAGGGCCAAAGTCAGCAATTTTGCCAAATACAAGTCACAAAATCTCTGTTTGCTTGGCAGTGCTAAGTTGTCTCCTGCTGTTGCTGGAGAAGAGGCAGGGGACTAGCCGTGGATTTATGAATTATTAAAACTCTTGCACCATCTAGTGGTACCTTTATAAAAAAACCTCTCAATCATCTACAATCAAAGCAGATAATCTATTTAACTTTCTATTTTAAATTCCAGTTGCATGTATAAATTAAAAGCAAGTAGCTGCATAAAAGCAAATATAAAGCATCATCTTTCCTCTAAGCAGCCTGAAATTATATTCCTTCTTCACATGTGTTTACATATTTCTTGCAGAAAACATAACTCTTGGGTTTATCTTGTTAAGCAAAATGCTAAGTCTGCTTAGTTGCAGAAGAGTTAGTTTTCAGAGAAAAGAAACCAAGAACAGTTCGTGCACAAAATAATATTTCTTCTTAGTTTAAAAGGTCAAATATCCTCTTTAAAAGTATGACTTAAGAGAAGATGTATTGGTACTCTGAAGAGTAAGGAAACTGCATAGAGAAAGCAGTGACAGTGACATTGCATATTTTTTCCATGTAAACTGTTGATGTGCCTTACATCTGCTCTGGAGAGATTCTGAGGAACAGTCAGCCATGAGGAATCAATGCATTTTCTAGCTCTTGCCACTCAGGGAATCAGCTTAGATATTGTGAGCTTTTTTTAAGAACAAAACAAGGGAGTGGAAATCTTTTCTTTTAAAATTAATGCTGAGTCTCAGACATGACTCCAGTAGCAGAGACTCTAAGCAAAGCACTAAAAATAGTGAGAGTCATGATAAAATTGCAAGAGCAGGAAGTGTTGCCTCTGAGAGGAGTGGGGAGGAATCTCAATTTGTATGCATTCATTAACTTGGCATCTGAAGTTAAGCTGCTTTTTCTAGGATGCTGCTTCTTTCTTTGCTGTAAGAATTATAAAAACTTCACAAACCAGCTCCTGGCCGAATGCTCTAAGGTAGTTTATACCCATTGCAATAATGTACTATTTACAATACATTATCACAGATCTAGCATGTAAATCAGATTATTTATAATTTCCTGAATGGGCTTGTTTTTTGCAGGTAGACTGAAGCTCTGTGCATGCTTAATTGAATAAAATGTCATGGGTGCTAATCTCTGGTTAGTGGTAATGATCAAGAGCATGTTGGAAAGATATCTGCATGCTGAGCACAATGATCTCTCTGAAACTGGTGATTGAAACTGTGCTGCTTGATCTCCATTGTAATACCTATGGCTTCAAAAGATGCTGTATTAGAACTTCTGCATAGAGATAAATATGTATCTGGCAAGAAGGCTCTACTTCCATGCAACTATTTATGCTCACACTCTTAATTATCATTTCAATATACAAGCTTTGTAATCGCTGCCAGGTGTAATGCAAGTAAAGTGCATTATGACTCACTTTGAAGGAGGGAGGCCACAGAGCAGGTCATAACTCTACAAAACAGTATGAAATTAGGTATGAAAAAAAATGTGATGGACACCTTGGCTTGGGAATTTGTTCTACCCATGGTCCTTAGACAGACTAAGGACTGAGCCTGTCTCTAGAGGACACGGAATGAATCATACCAACACCATGCAGTGTTAGAACGAGAAAGAAAAAGAGTATTTATTCTCTGACCTCTATATATATAGATTCTGCCCAGTGACCAGGGATTGGAGAGTAAGGTTGACACCTTTCCACTCACACTGGTCAAACCAAAAGTCCATCAAAAGACATTTCTTAGAAGGACTGTGAGAAACAACTCATGTTTACAGAACACTTGTAGCAACATGGACTAAAACTATGAAAACATTCATCAGAAGGCTATAGTTTCAGGGAGATAGGAGCCAAGTCCTTTCTACCTGTGAATTGGAATGGTTTGTTATGATTCCTTCTCTCTCAGGTAGCATGAATCTAACAGTTGTACCTTAGAATGGAAATACCCTTGAAAGTGGGAATGACTGTTGCCAAGCTTGTGATACTTAGTACTGAAAGAAAAATGTTCCATCTTTACCATTAGCACTGGACGTTTACTAAGTGCAGAAAGAAAATTTTCTGGTTTTAATGAATAGAAACTCCTGCTACTGAACAAACCCAGAATTTAAGCTTTTGAATAGTGTGGTATCTGTAGGAAGGTAGGTAAGTTTTCACACTATACATTTGTTGTTAACAAGGAAAGCATGTTTACCGTTGTCCAGTGTAATACATGTCCTTTCACATTCTGATTTTACTGTATCATACTTTAAAGCTGGTCCCCATCAATATTTTGATGGTCTTTTTAAAATTCAGTTTAAATTGTTACAGTTTTCTTTTGTGTTCTCATTTTGCTCAGTAATTCCATACTCTATTTGACTTGTTTGTGGTTGTACATAAAATGCTATAAATTGTCTTTAATTTCACTAAGATTCTGACATTGAAATATGAAGAGGCCATTGTGTCAGTAATGGAATTTACCTGTTTGCCATATTTTTTCTTTCCTAGACAGTAGTGCAGTGGTATGTTGGTGATAATGCTTTTAAGGTAGCTTAAGAATTTTCCTGCAGGCCCATCCTTGTGTAAGTGCACTGAGAAATTCTGAAGTAAATAATAATCACAGTCCTTTCTACATATCAGAAGTAGTATGTAGAAATGTTCTTTTATATATTGCTGAACTTACTGGTTGTACCTGTCATTTTATTGCATGTATTTGAGTGAAATACAAACAAGGTGAAAATGAAATCTAACAACCAAACACCTTCTAAATCTCAAAGTAATCCACAAGTATAGTGTCAACATTATCTTTAGTGTTCTTCAGAAATTATTAACTTACATAAGCAACTGATGAAATTGTCCATGCTTCCCTTTTCATTCCTCTTTGTACTAATTTGGAATTTAAATGTTTAAATTATTTGGATGTTTAAATTATTTAATTGAATGTTGGTTGAGTGTTTAAACAGAGTAAAATCCCATGGTAGTCCAGAAAAATTTCTAGCTGTTGTAATTTTAAAGCAATTCTTAGAAACAAAACAGTGCCTCTCTCCTAACATGATGTCCAGTTTTGGTAAGTTTAGCTCCTCATACAAGTCGTGTCAGATATCATAAATAAATATCAGCCTTGCATTTGCATTTCTTTGGATGAATTGGAATACTCTGCCCATTTCTTTATTTTGAGAGCTCTGTTCTAACATTTAAATAACATTGACTAAATCCATTAGCTGGCCAGCAGGCATCCTTGTACCTGAAATAGCATGCCAATCTATTTTCATTAGACTCCCAGCTACCCAAATGATTTGAGGAAGTAACCAAAACTGTACGTTCACTTTCCCAGGAATTTCAGGGGAAGGAGAAATGGAGATAGAGATGCAAATGCTCTCGATATTATTTGAAGATTAATATTATTAATATTACAAATTCTTATTTAGTTCTTAGGAATCAAATGATCCTAACAGTAAGACTGTGTTTTGAGTGCAGGAATGAAGCAAAGATTTAGTATAACCATGGTTTGGCTTCCAGAAATGCCCAGCATTGCATATAATTTTCTTGTCCTTTGTATCTGCCATTTTCAGAGTTAAATGTGTGCTTCTACTTGTGATGGCAACCCCATAGCAACACCATCTGTTTATTCAAATTGATGTTTCCTTACAAGTGAAACATGGTAGTTAAATATAGCTTGACAATTACCTGACATTTTCAGAGTTTAGTTGTCTTTCATTGCAGCATAGTAAAAAAGCAAAATTAGAATTAACTTGGTTGTCAGACATTACCTATACTGTAAATAATATTTTACAAAACCAAATACCCCAATTTTCTGTGAAGAAATTCTCTTATCTCTCACATTCACCCATTCGCCCATGACTTGCCTACTGTGGGTGGGCGTATGATCCAGATAATTGAGTAAGGACCGAGAGTGGGAAGTATAAATTCATAAATGTCAAAGTGCCTAGACCAGCTTTGGCTAGCTTTGGAAAATACATACCATACTCTAGTATGTCATGGACTCAGTTTTACCCTCTCACGTTTATTTGGATGAATGAGAACTGCGTTTGTGTCACAGTTCTAGCTTTGCCCATTTGTAGGTGTTAGTTCACAAATGTCAAAAATATCAATCAGCATGAGAGCAAATTTTTAGATCCCACTACCTCTTAAATTATAGCTGTGTGTAGGAGTTGGTTTAGCACTACTAGTCCTGAAAGATGTACCATAATTTCTAGGAGGTTTGGGGGTTACTTTTTTGTGGTTTTGTTACGTTTTTTCTCTTTAAGTATGCTGTGTATTTCTGAGATCTACTTGCACACAGGAGTTCATATGCCTGTGTTTCAGTATCCAAACCCAACCTAAGTCAGAGGCAGCTGCAGATGCTTAATAGAAATGTGTAATAGAAATATCTGCTCAAGCAGAGTTCTAGTCTCTGCCAAAACACATGTCAAGATAAAATGGTATAACTTTTAAATGATTAATGAAGAAACAATTGGATATGGTCACCTCGAATAAATAACATAACAGCCTTAATAATAGCCACAAATGCCGTTTTTCTGAGCAAGAAAGTAAAAATATCTCAAATATCAAGTACTTCAGTCTTAGATTTGAATGTCTATTTTGGTTCTGTTCAGTATACAACTTAAAATGAGAATGTGGCCATTCTTCTCATTTCTACACACTTCAGCATTACAGAGAAGGAAAGAAGAGGAAAGAGAAAACAGGATAATTCTTTCTTAAATCCCTACTACTCTGTGGCAAGCAGAGTGGCATTACTGAGAGTTGTTCCTGTCTCTGTTCTTTTTGTTGAAGCTTTAGAGATACTATGAATTGTTAAAGCCTGCTATCACAGCAGCACAAACGCTGCCAGTGACAGCCAGTGGGGGCTTTTCTACTTGTCCTACTTTGTCGTGGGTATATAGAAAGAGGCAGGGGAGAAGGCTGTAATGAAACTTAAACTTCAGTTCATCAACATGAAAGGAAAGGAGATTAAAATTAAATAAGAGGCATGAGTCATCAAATTGACATGCACCACTGGATTTATCAGTCAGTATTGGTAGGGCTTCTGTAGGAAACCTGTAGTATTTTGGGCTATTGCTGTCAATAGCTGTCAGAAGAGTTGGACTGAGCAAACTGGGATAAAAAGGAAGACTGTAATACAGAAGGGAAGCTTTAAAAAGCAACATATCTGCTTAATTAATTGCAGCCTACTTATATATTCATTAACTGCTATTATAAGTCAATCTTTCTTTGCTTCAGATTTCCATTCTGAAGTTAGAAGCTACAGAGCAAAGCAACTGTTCTCCAGCTACTTCCCAACACTGTTTTACATTTTATGTCACATTTTTATACCTCTCATTTAAATAATAAAGTACAATTTTGAGAAAAAGTTCCTAAGAGAGAAACAGGATTGGTGTTTATACAAGACTGTGCTGTAGTTGAGATTAATGTAGTCATAATCTGAGAGTGCTTTTGAATAATCAACTATCTATTTATTAGCAACATTATTAGACCTAGAATTGTGTGTGCACGTGTGTGTGGGAAATGAGACTGGCAAACTTGTAAACTTTTAAGATGAGAAATGTATTTATTCCTCCCCACTATCCCCAATGTTGAAATAGTTGACTCTAAATCTTGTGCTATTTTTTTTGTTACTTCAAGCTACTTTAGAAAAAGGAAAATTGATTTTAAAATTTAGAAATTATATCATGGATTGCCTCAGATTGAGTTAAAAACACTTTCAGCTGAGCTGTGCTTAGAGATGACACAGAACTTTTCCTGGCTAGTTACAGAGCAGCATGCAATCCAAACTGACAAAACACCCTCCCCCTTCCTTCCTTCCTTCCTTCCTTCCTTCCTTCCTTCCTTCCTTCCTGCCTTCCTGCCTTCCTGCCTTCCTGCCTTCCTGCCTTCCTGCCTGCCTGCCTTCCTGCCTTCCTGCCTTCCTGCCTTCCTGCCTTCCTGGCTTCCTGCCNTGCCTGCCTTCCTTCCTGCCTGCCTGCCTGCCTGCCTGCCTTCCTGCCTGCCTCCCTCCCTCCCTCCTTCCCTCCCTCCCTCCTTCCTTCTCTGCAGCCCGTGGGAGAGGAAGCATTTGCCTATTTGGATTACCACTGGGAAATACCTTGGACACACTTTGGGCTGAAATACTCCATTTCTGTTAGGTGCCTCACAGTGCACCCCTAGAATATTTTAGAAAAAAGGAATTTGAAGATTGCTGCTTCAAAAGTATTGATGAGAGACCTTAAAGGTGACCTGTAAAGTCAGAATTACTCGATCACAGAACTGAAGATTCAATACATTTTGTAATTGTTCCACAGGTGACAGGAAGTCTCTGAAATGGTAGATTAAGACTGTGATCAGACTGCGAGTCTGATAAGGTTGGGTTGGATTTGGTTGTGAAGAGCCAGGAAAAGAACTTGACAGTGCCAAATTCAAATCATTCCAAAGACTCAACCAACAAAGGGCTCTCAGGTTAAGAGACCTGGGTGACCTCCACTCCAGGGGCAAAAAGAGCAACATAAACAGCAGAAAACTCTATCTTCTAGGAAGAATAGAGAGTCTGCTATTGCTGATGAGATAAGTGGAAATAAAAGCTATTTACTGTCTGGAAATTTGTCATTTGTTTGTATTAATGTCTCAGTAAAGAGGCTAAAGAGACCATGAAGAACTACTTGTCCAAAGTAGAGCTGCCAGTATACATCTAAGGCTATATTTCCTTTTTCTTATTATTTTAATTTGTAGCTAAGAAATAAAAGCAGAAAAGGGATGGGGGGAAGTCTGATGCATTTAAAATTAACTCCAGGCAGTTCAATTCTTTTGGCTTCAGCTGAATATGTCTTTTTTTTCTAGAATGATTACAACGGGTTTTGTTTTATTGTATATCTTACCTCTTGGTGATGCTTATAAAGAAATTTATCTTGAAGCAGTTTTTTGAAATGTGATCTGAATTGCCTGGTATTGGTGGAGTTTTGTCTCTCTAATGGTTATATGTATGTGTCTAATTATTAAAACATTTTGGTGAGGTAGCTTTATGATTTCTCCTATTTTTCTTTAGTTGAAACACCAGGAGGTGATCGCCCTTGCTGATAATAAGGAATAGGAAAAATGTGTTATACTGAATTTTTAAGATCACTGGGATATATGTTGAAATTGTTCTTTTTATACCTGGACTTTAGCTTCTGTACAGTTCTTGCAAAATGAATGCCTTCGGTTTAACAGTAGGTTTATTGTGCGCTGTATATATATATCTGTAGATCAATGTGGTTTCTATTTCTACCTTTACCACAGTAAAAAAGAAGGAAATTGCAGGTTTTTAAAGCCTAATTCTCATCTGCAGTGTTTTTTTGCATACAGTGCAAGTGTAGGTCTGCTGAACTGTGTGTCTTTCCACAATTTGAAAATATCACTAGCAAGTTGTGTCTAAAAATATAAAAATATCATAAATTGCTGGAATTAATTCATTATTAAGATCTATTTCAGATTGGAATAGTGATGAAAGGAGCTATTATCTAAATGTTACTCCTTCATGATTTACTGCAGAGAACAAACTCCCTGCAGGG
Source organism: Anthoscopus minutus (assembly GCA_013399455.1). NCBI lineage: Eukaryota > Metazoa > Chordata > Aves > Passeriformes > Paridae > Anthoscopus > Anthoscopus minutus. The sequence goes on from VWYI01027984.1 coordinate 12,400, forward strand.
ATATTGCACTGCTTCTGGTTTATGGGCATAAGATACCCAGCAAATGGAAGTGGCCCATAGGAAGCTCACAGGGGATCTGCTAGAGATAATTAGTGCATCTGTTTCCTCTTCCCAAATTCATCTGTGTTACTAAACTAGCTGATGATTCTGTTTTGCTTTGTAATTGTGAGTAAGGTTATTTGACTAATGAAAAGTTCAATATTCCTCATTCAGACAAGTAAATTCATGTTACATGGAGAAATGTAATGTGGATAGCAGGAAACAGATTGCTATGAAATCATGTTTCTTCCTAATGCTTTGCCCTGAATGAAGGTTTATAAAATGTGTGAGTTGGAGTTAGGAATAATGACCACTGTGGGGGGGCTTTTGAGAAGCAGTGCAGCTGCCATACCTGGAAGGCTGATTTTTTTTTTTTTTGAGATGATGAGCTGTAATAGGTGAATACTGTTTCACTGACTCTTAAAAAGTTTCATTTAATGAGTCAGAATTAATTCCATGCAAATCTGATTTCTTCCTTGCTCTTTTTCTGTCAGAGAGGAGGAGGAGGAGGAAAATTTTATAAAACACTTTTTGCTTTAAGAGTAGAATTTCAGATGAGTTACATAATGTCCATGAAAACTGAGAGTGAAATGTACTGTTTTGACCTTCACAGTCATCTGATAAGTGTTTTACACCCGTTTCAATTCTGTCTTCATAGTATCATTAAATTCTAGAGAACTAAGTCTAGTCAATTAAGATTTACAAACTACTTTAAGTTTAAAATGTTGTTTTGGAAAAGCTTTTGATGTTTTAATACTGAATGTACTTTCAGAACAGAGAAAGCTCATAGCTCTATTTCCTACCCTAAAATAATATATTCTTTAAGCCTCTTTCTTAAGAGTACATTCTCTTGGGTGCCTGTCTTTAACTACTCCTCCTTTTGTAAATAATATCTGGGTTTGAGTCGGCCTTGATCAGAGTATTCCTGAAGTGAGTGCAGCTGCTAGTTACAGTCTGGAAGGGCCCGCAAGGATGGCTCCAGCGCAGCTCCCGGCCCCTCAGGGCCCGCAGCGGGAGCGCCGCGCTCTGCCGGGCCGCTGCTGCTGCGGCCGCTGCCGCGGGGAGCTGCTCCAGGGCCCAAGCACCCTCGGGGGGAAAAACCTTTCCCCAACATCCAACCTAAACCTCCCTGACACCGCTTCAGGGCTCTTCTTCAGAGCCGCGGTCAGTGCCCGGCCCGCCGCTTCCCCTCAGGAGCAGTAGTCCCTGCAAGCGAGGCTGCCTCGCACCCCCGGGCCCAGCTGCCCTCAGCTGCTCCTCATGTGGCCTCGCCAGACTTTCCACCATCCTTGTAGCCTCCTTTGGGCACTCTCAAACAGCTTAATGACTTCCTTTCTCTTTTTCTGGGGCCCAAAACTGCTCACAGGACTCAAGGTGAGGCTGCACAAGTCAGAACAGAGAGCTACCATTGGGGAATATTTTGGATTGGGAAGGAAGGGAGTAGTACTTAAGCCCTTTCTCCCCACCTGAAGTTACCTCATAAATTTCACAGGAATTACTACCATTGAAAATTTCTAATTTTATGATTTTGTATAAGAAATAAAAAGCCTGGGTGTAAGCACATGCTTTAGTTGCCTGGTAATTTTACTATACAAAGACAATGTATTATGGTAATTTAACATTAGACTTTGATTAGCAAGCTGGACTAGCTACCTTCCTTCCAACCTAGATTTTTCTGTCACTTCTAAAACATTATCTGTGAGCTGACATCAGTAAAAGGGACTAAGGATAACAGAAGCAATTATTTATATTTTTGTCCAATTAGGTTTTAATTTTAGTGTGATTTTTAAAAATTTGTTTTAGAGGCAGGAGAATGGAGACTCAATATAAGTAAAGTCTAGGGAGCATTTGAATAGGGAGGGTTAAGGACAATCATTTTAAACAGGGATGGTTCACTTAAGCCAAATAACTTTTTCTTATTTAGGAGAATTGCTATTTTGAGTCTGTTTAATGTACATTAATGGTATTTTCATTGCAACTTCTATGAACATCAAAATGTAGACAAAATTGACAGAAATAAGTTTTTTAATGTTCTGATGTTCTTAACCTTAGTAACCTTAAGAGATTTCTGTTATAATGATAAGTATTTTGTACTTAATTGTCAGCATCAAAACAATGAAATACAGAATTCCTGTCTGTTGCTGTATGGAACAGATTGATCAGATGCCTTCTGTAGAAGATGATGTTCATGCTTTCTTTTTCTCTCTGAAGTTCAGCAGAGCAAGACAGCCTTTATGACACTTACTGAATGGGTTTAATTAGGCCATTTGAGGCACTTTGGATCAAAGTAAGGGAAGAACCCGTAAGTGCAGGTCAAATTGCTCAGTCCCAAAGGCCACTGGAACACTTTCTGCAGACAATTGTGAGAATTTCAGCATATTATAATCTTAAAGGCTTTTTTTTTACTTACAAGAAAGGCTTAATTTTTGCTGAGTGCAGGGAAAGAAAGAATGCTGGTTCAGAAATAGAACTCTTGTTGAAGGTAGTGGTGTGTCTCATGGGCTGATTTCAGTCTTCGGCAGGGTTCCCACTTGGTATGTAAGATACATTGTAGTTAAAAGCTAATTCGAAGCTCCACTATGTTATGTTTGTTAAAAAGCAAGGTGAGAGTGCCTCTGTCCCTCTACTAGAATAATGTGTGCAGTGTGTTTGGCTGTTTATCCTGTGCCATGTGCTTTCTGCTCTTCAGGCTGTGAGCAAGATGCTGGTAAATCTCAGAGGAGTAACAGCAGCAGTCTCGGAAACAGAAAAGGCAAAATTAGGAAAGGCAAACTCTACAGCAAACTGATTTCATTCTATTCTGTTGTATGTTAACTGTAGCAAAATAATGATCTCTGGAAATAAATTGTCTCCCTGTGTGTAGCAGAATAACGATCTCTGGAAATAAGTCGTGTCCCTGTGGAAAGCTCCAACCTACATCTCCAGACCTGTGCTCACCACAGTGATCACTTGCACCATGTGTGCAGGTGAAGACCAGCAAATATGTGATGTGAAATATTTTATGGTTTTTGATAGTGATTCCTCTCTATTTAAAATTGGTGAAAATTAGTCTTATATTTTCTTGCAGGCTACAGAAAATAATGGACTGAGCAATAAAATTTACTTTTGGCTCATTTCCAGGATAGTGTGGAAGTGATGCAAACAATCACTCTGCATGAAATAGAGCACACAGATGTTGACAGAGCGAAGTGGTTAAGTCTTGTTTTATTTTGGCTTATAGGATTTAGTACGGAGGAAAAAATAAAAATACTTGTGCTACCCAAGATGATTTTGAGGATATTCAACTGTAGAATACAGGCTCATGGAGAACAGCTGTGCACTGCTGTGTATAGGTGTCATAAAGTAACATCTTTGCGTGACAATGGAGAGGAAAAACCCCAAACAGAAACACACAACAGACATTGCCATCACTCTGCTATCTTTGTTCTGCTTGTGTGTATACATATTTGGTTTAATTATAAAATTTTCAGGCTTGCCAGTGCAAGTTCTGGCTGCAGTTCTGTGGAAGAATTCTAGCTAATGGCAAAAATATATTTGCCCAAAGAAAGTTTTATTTTAAATGACGTCAGTGTTAACTGTCTGTTGACAGGCTGAAATCACCAAAATGAATGCATGTCCAATTAGTTTCTATCTATTAGAGCACTGTAAATCAGGAGGCCTTTCAGAGAAATCCCTCTTGAATTATGCAAGAACCATTTTCATAGAATCCTGTAGAGGGGCAAAATATGCTTTTCTGTAATAAATAAAGATTCCCGAATTTTATATGTACAAGAATCCTATTCATTTGAGAACTTAATCTTTTGCTGTTGACTTCCCACAGTCAGTATCAGCCCTACCAATGTGCCTCTTGCACTTAGTCACATCTACTATTGCCACTCCTGTCTCAGAAGTCCTGCCTTGTGTCTGAGGGCAATCCATCTTGAATGCTATCTTTTAGAAAATTGATTTTTCATTATGTCTCTTTTTATTTGTTTCCACTCTGTGTGTTACTTTCTTTTCTTCTCTCCCATCAGCAGAGACATGAGTTTTGGTTTCGGCACAGGAATGGTTTTGCTTTGGGAAGAATAAATGTAGTCTTTCAGCTTAGGCTGATCCGCAGTAGGAGAGAAACTTAGATATGTACCTGTCTTTCTGCCTTTTCCTTTCTTTCTGATTCTCAAACACCCTGAATACATATTGAGTTTCACCTAGAAATTTGAACAGTGGAATGTGAAGACTTGGTACTCTTGTCCAGATTTTCACTCTTCTTGAGCACCCTGTTTGGAGCTGGAGCCTGGGCTGTGGCTCATTTGGGAGTATCTCACATACGCAATGTGCACGTGCAAGTAAAGCCTCTGGCTTTGAGAGCAGTGTTTCCAGGAAGCATCCAGCCTCCTGAACATGTGCTCGGCAAAGCTCTGCACATTGCAAACCCTGAAAATGCTGCATGTGAGCTTCTCTTGTCATTAAACCTTGGAGTGATTCATGGCGCCCACCCATCTGCCGAGAGATTCCTCCTGTCATTAAATCCTGGACTGATGTGTGGCATCCACCCATCTGCCCAGGGAGTGTTTGTTCACTCAGTAGTGTGATGAGTCATGGCTAAGTGTCCTGAGGTAAACTCCAGCCATCCAGTGTGCTCTGTACTCCCTTCAAATTGAAAAATTCACAACTCAAAATCAGTACAAATGGGGTAACTGTTGAAAACTCACTTCTTTAGAGGCTTCAGAGGATAAAATCTTATCTCAGATTCACAGAACCTCTCTTAGTTAAGAATGTCAGCATTGTATGTAAGAGCAAACTGGATGAGTTCTATAGTGGTATCATTAAACATCCTTTCTACCAGCAAACCTCTGATGGGGCCTAACTCTTCCTGGAGAGAAGGAAAAAAACCCCAACTATTTAATTAAGTTTTCTGTACTCTCAGCCAAAGCTGAATTTTTTTTCCTGAGATAGTTTTTTTCTGTAGGTAACACTTCCAGTAAATTCTCTTGGTAGAAGCTGCCCAGTTTTCATAGTCCATTCATGTGGGCTAAGTTCTAGTGGATTTGGTAGCCCTGGACAGTGTGGAAAACTGGTCTGACATTGGGGATGGGGCCAATGCTGTAGAATCTTTTGCTCAAATGTATTCTCTGGTTGCTTTTACTCAGCATATGGCCTGTTCCTGTTTGAGAAGGGAATAAGAACTGAGAAATGCAAGAGCAGCAAGAAAGATTCAGGATTTTCCCTCTTACTGTCCAGTTTCTGAATTTCATCAGAGAACTCTATAAATTAGTTGTTTTCAGCCTGGAGGAAACCCCACAGTAATGGCTGGTCTCAGAAAGCATCCTGCCATTCTGTGTTTTGAGATGAATATTGGGGTTTTTTAAGAAACAGGTTTGTCTCCTTTGATATAAAAAACTTCCTGCTTGTTGTTCCTGTCCATAAAACCTTCTTTTCCTCTCCAGGGGCGAGTAATAATCCTGTGCTGAGCCAAGGAGGTGTTAACAACTAAGTGCTGGTCTATTAACTGCCTGTTAGTACTAACTCACTTGTTTGCAATTTTTAAATTTTCTTTTTTTTAAATGTCTTGTAGGAGCAGGGGAGTGATGATTTTAATTTTTCCTTTCTATATTGGAGAAAGAACTGAACAGGAACATAGGGGCTGATTTAGGGACTGGTTACCACTGAAGAGTGGTTTTACAACATTTCTTATTGGAATATATGGTTTCGAGTGGTTTTATGTGGTTTCGAGTTTTGCAGGGTAAAGCAAGAAACATTCCTTTACAAGCTGGTCTTGAAACGTGTAGCACTCTGCCATGGTTTTGGATCTTGAGCTAACAGTTGCAAAACTAGCTCTATGTACACCTAATTTTGTACTTCTTAAGTTACTTTCCTTCTCTTGGAATGGGAAGAGGAACAAACTTACTATTGCAGTAGATGAACTTTTGTTTGGGATGGTTGGTAATTATCTTGTTTATTTCTCTGTAGACAAATTTTCCACTGTATATAAAATATTGAGGTTTTTTCCTATCGTTTTTATAGTTCCTGTAAAAACCATTGCTGTTCATGTGACACGGGCCTGAGATATTTCATTGCTGTTGAGTGCACATACATTTAGTAAGTGTCGGTCACTAGTATTGTCACAAACCTTCACAAGACAGTTTTCTATGCTGATCCTCAGCTGTTCCTTATAAGGCTCTTTCAGAAATCCCATTCTTTTCCATGCTCCACTGACCTACATGCATCACACAGAGTGTACTCAGATTCTTCTGCTCTGCCATGGTGTTGCAGTACTTCCCAGAAGTCACATTTTCCTCCTTGTGTGCGTGTGAATGCGGATGAGATACATGGCAGATGCTCCAGGACGGGATAAAGCATTTCCATGTCTTCTGGCTTTCTGTCCTTCACACTTCTTAATGTTTTCAGTCTTCTTAAGAATCTGGTGATGAGACATACCTGCAGGTAATATTTCCAGGGAGCTGTTCTTTCATTTTCAGTTGTGTTCATCAGGAAGGGTGAGCCTGGGAAGCCTTGACAAAGGTATGTACTGTGACATTGTGCCATTACTCAAATGTGAGCTGTTCCATGTTTTTTCATTTGGTACTTCCTCAGCCAGTGCTTTTTTCCTCCTGCAGCATTCAAAAAACACTGTATTTTGCTACTAGTTGAAATGTAATCATTTATTTAAATGTTTGCTGGAGCAGTCTGGCCTGCTTTAATACTCAGTGGAGAGTGGTAGGGTTAGGTTTGGGAGTCCTCTAAAGGCTCTGTATAATGCATGTAGGCTTCTAATTTGGACACCTGTATTAGATGGCACTAATGGTCTCTGAAGAGATTAAGTTGTGTGTGTGGTTTACCATGTATACAACCATGGCAGAAACCTGAATGAAGTCCATATAGCCTCATTCCCAGATCTGTCCATGTTCTGAAGCAGAGGATTCCTATGGAATGAGATTGCTCCCTGTAGCCCCTTGTTTCCAAAGGCAGACTTCCAATGCTCTTCTATGCCATGCCTTCATTTAATAGCAGTGTGTTCTCTCATGTTCTTCAGTGAATCAGTGTTGAAAACTTGTATTCCATCCATATAGGATGAGAAATCAGATAATCTTTTTGCAGCAATGGTCACATTGCCAGCTTTCCTCTCAATGTGTTTGGTAACCCCATTAATGTAGCAGGAGCTACATGTCCATACAGGGAATAATAGTCTCCAAAATCCCTATGACAACTGCTAATTCAATGTGACCAATGTATAATTTCTGCTTCAAATCTGAAGCAGGCTTTGGACCATTAAGTCAGTCTTACAGCCATGCTTAGAATGACCTTTTTGCAAATTCAAATATAGAAATTGTAGCATGATTGTGTTTAGCTGGTTAAGTATTTAAAAAAATTAAAGTAGGAATAAACTGTTCAGATTTATGCTCCATTTGCTAGAATTTAATGTGTGAACTGAGTGTATTAACTTTAACTAAAGAAACTAAATATTGATCAAAATTTTTAGCTTTTATGACTAGATGCTGATGGAGACCTTTGAAGATTTCTTAGTAGAGAAAACTTGTTCCAAGTTGTATCACAGAGAAGGCAACATGTTCCATTAGGCACTTCAGTGTGCTGGCACAATGGAGTAGCAAACTTCTTCCCGGCAGGAATAACTGTAAATAGTATTCTAAGAGTTCATAGTGTTGTTCTCTTTCATAGGGCAGTAAAATAATTTCTCTTATGAACTAATAGATGAAAATATTCCGTGGTAAAGTTCTTCCTATGTACATTTGGGAATTGAGTACCTAATGTACATTGGCAATACTGAGAATTCCAGAGTTGTCTGCTTGTCCAGGTGTTGTTTAAATCCCTTGGTCTTAGATGTGTTCAGAATTTGAGTTCCAGGGGCAGTTAGTATGTTAAAAGGGAAGTATTGTAATTTTAGTCACTGGGGTTCATTTTAATAACACGGTCCTTTGAATTTTCCCACTGAGGAACACTGTTTACACTGTTGTACTATTAACTATATAGCTTGTAGTGTGTTCACGTAGAAGTCTTTTCTTTCTTTTCATCTTTCTGAGTCTCTTCAGCTTCTGCTCGTAGATAGCATTTTCAGGCTGAACACAGTAATCCAGAAGAAAATTTACTTTTTGGTAGCAAAATATTTGACATTGCTACTACCTTTGAAAGACAGTATCTTCTTTGCTCTTTCCAAGCCTCCTGCAAAGTGAGCAGAATGTATCATGTATCTCTCACTTTTAATTCTTCTCACTTTAATTCTTAGGACTTTGTGAAAGCTTTTAGCTACTAAAATTTTTAGTTTGGTTTTTTTTCAAACCAATTGTCACAAGTCTGCTAATTGGTCCTATGATTTTCAGAACAGTATTACTGTGCCTTTGCATAGATGTGCAAAATATATTAGGAGCTTGCAATTCAGTAGGAGTCAGGAATGCACAGGGATATTCTTTCACTACTGTTGGTTTATCTGGTAAATGAACAAGTCCCCTGTTTCACAGTAATATGGTAATGCAAGGATAATGCTCTATTAAAAGAAGCTGAGATGAGCCTCATTACTGGATTATTGTTGATATCCAGAACTGACTCTTGCAAGTGCTCTATCATAGCACACAGGCACTTATCTTCTTCTACAAGTCCTAAATTCTGTTCATGGAGATCCAGTGGATTAGGAAGGATCACTCTGCTCCTGAAATACCAGCCAAAACTGTGGTCACTCACAAAGCAAAACTTTCCCATATTATTTATAAATCAAGAATGCTTACTCTGTTCCTTATGCATGTAGTGCTGACCTTTTAGCCACTCAACTTGATTTAGAAATAAGAAATAAAAAAATTTAAATTGGAATGTCATGTTACCTTTGTCTGTGGAAAACAACTTCCGGATCTACTTTTCTCTACAGGAAACTGCAAAGGCATTGCAGATTTGCTGCAAGTTTCAGTGGAGAAGTGTAATGCCGTGGTGATTCTCTCCTGTACCAGGTTTCACTGCAGAATTAACTCCTAAACACCTGTAGAACGAATCTTGCATGCTGCATAAAAAATGTGCTGCTAATTGTGTGGGTGGCATTTGTCAGTCTGCTTGTGAGTGTCAGAAAACATATTGTATCAGTTTTGAAGTCTCTGAAGGCTGATAACAATCTGTCTTTAACTGTAAAATAGTAATCTGATGTAATGATGGGAGAAATAAACTTCCCAGCTGACCTGACAGAAAAATGTGTTCTTGTTGAGTAGATATTTACAGAGTCAACAAGTCATAAAAGCAATTGGCTGGCAAGAAATTATGCTGGTTTCAGTGACAGTTATAATATCTTATAATATAATAATAATATCTTAAAAAAATCAAATTAATTAGGAGATAACATCTTCTCAATCCCAGTCTCACAGGTCAGGAGGAAGAAGAGTTAACCAGTCTGATTTTTTGCCCAGCCCTATTATGTCCTGGCCTGCAGTATATGTGCTTTAAACAGTGCAGGATTGAGCAGCAAAAACTCTGATGATTTGGTTTCTATAAACATAAGGAGGGGAAGCAGCAACTAATAGTAACCCTAATTTTATGTACTACTAGCTACAACTACACAAAACCAGCTAAAAAATAGTTATAACCCTCCTTTCTAGTTCACGTTAAATATTTGGAAGTATTCATAATGTGATTATGTCCTTCTTGTCTTTTTAACTGGCCTCCTTATATCTGTGGTATTATTTATTTAAAGCTTTAATTTGTATCTACAGTTAAAGAAGATTTTTCCTAACCCTTCAAGGAAATATTTTTCTGTGGAAAATATTGTATGTTAAAGTAGAATAATACTTCCTATGAAGAGGTAATTGTTTAGAAACTCTTCCAGGTGGTGCAGACCTACCATCAAACTACCACTTAGGGCTATTTCTCATGTAGCCATATATATGACCATATATAACAATAAAAAGATGACTAGAGGAGTTTCTCTTCTTGGGGATAGTTGGCTGTGTCTTAGAAAAAGTTAAGAGTTTCTGAAAACTTTCTGTTGGACTCTAAGTATAAATGTCTCTTTATCTTAGTATACAAGAGGAAACTGTTGTCTGTCCATTGGCATCTAGTCCCTAATGATCTTGCAGAGATAAGAGCAGGTATGTTGTGCTAACCATTTATATGCAGTATCAGTTGCAATAGAAAGGGATGCAATTTGCATTTCTGTTGGATATAGTTTAAATTGTGGTTTATGACTTGTCTTTAAAAGCTTTACCTCAGTTTCTGATGAGGGAGATTGAAGTGGATACTTCATTATATTAAAGACAAAAGGCATGGAATAGAAAAAAAGTTGTTTTATAAAGATGAAATACCTAACAGACCAATGAAGCCTGATTAGATACCTTATTCCACATTTTTTTGGTCATGTATATATATGTATTTACATACTTTTTGTAAACTTCAGCACATCTACAGTCCTCTAAAGAACTTCCTGCATTCAGTGAGGTGTAGAAATGTGGACAGGCTAAAGAAAAAAGTATAATGGATGAAGAAAACATCAAAGTATTTCAAGGTGATTTATAATAAATGCTGTGGAGGAAACCTCATTCCCCAAGCTAAGGATCCAGCAGATTTTCATGTAAGCATATTTTATCTGCTAAATGTTATGAATTCTGTGTTTTTATAATTTTCTACAAAATAGCTCTTTCCCATAGAAATTTGGAAGTATGCTGTTGGGCTGGATTTATGTCATCAGACATGAGGTTGGTGAGGTCCTGACACACATTACCCAGGAGATCTGTGGCTGCCCCATCCCTGGAAGTGTCCAAGGCCAGGTTGGATGAGGCTTGGAGCAACCTGGCAGAGGGCTGGAACTGGGTGACCTTTAAAGTCCCTTCCCACCCAAACTATTGAGTGATACAAAATCACTTTCCACACAACAGGAACCTCCCTACTTCTACAGTTGTGTTACACTCTGTTTGAATATGTGGCAATATAGAGCTTCTCTGACTACTTTTAGAGTATCTTTGGCCCTGAGAGCTCTAGAGCAGCCACCTTAGGGTCATCTATTCATTAATTAATTTCATTTGCAAGGCAAATGGATTGGAGCTTTCAGCAAAATTCTGCTAAGCTGTTCTTTTTTTTACAGACAGAACTCATTGGGAATCACCTGTAGGACAATCTGTATAGATAGTCTCATCAAGGAAAGGAAAAAAGTATGTCTTTCTGTAATTATGGGGGTTTTTTTAGTGTGTTATCCATACATTTCACAATTTATTTTTCTTTGCCACTTTTAAAAAATGCTTGGTGAAGAAACCAAGGAACTATTCTGCTCATGGGTTTTTTGGTTTTGGGGTGAAGTAATCAATCATGAGCATTATGAATATCTGTAAGGAGAATAGAGAATGAGAGGGGCAAACAATGAGAATTCATTTTATGCAGGTGCAAAAGAATATTGGACAAAACTGTTCTGGTTTTTGCCTGTTGTGGTTTGACAAAAGCTAATAGCTCAGTGTATTTACAGCAAAAGGTTATATGTACAACTGTTGGGAATTTTTCAAATGTTTTTTTTCCTGTCCTTCACATTAGCTGCAGAAGGAAATATTTTTCAAAGGTAAGATGAGATTCTTTTGGGGTTTCAACAATATTCTAAACTATGTTGGGGTTCTATCAGAGAGCTAGATTTGGTTTTCTTCCCTAACCATGAACACTCACTTGCTTATGATATGAAAATGAGTATCTGCAAATCTGTCTTCATGTGTCACCAAATGTACTTCTTTGGGGTGTGTTGGTGCAAAATGTGTTGCATTGTTTACAGCTGGTGTTTCTTACTGATTTAGGGTTGCTAATCTTTCACTGATTGCACATCATCTGTAGTAGACTGATTTCAGGTGAAAATTCCTGGTGTTTTTAGATAAGGAGGCCTTTCTTGAACTGGCACAGGTATATCTGTGATTGCTTTCCCTTCTGTACCACTTATTTTGCCTTGTTCTTAGTCTTGCATATTTCTGGTTTTGTTGTAGTAAAGTGAAAAAATAGAGTGCTTAGTTCTAGAGGCGTTCTCCTTATTCCATTTTCTTTTCAACTCTAACGTTATTGGAAGAGTAACAGTGAAAGGCTGCTTTGGTGTGGGGGAGGTAGATTTAACCGAGCAAGACAGAACACACCTGTGTGCATACTGGAATAGCCGGAACCAGGTTAGTTGAGAAGTTACTGTAGCCTGAAGTAGAGTTTCATGTCGAAATAGAGGGCACATCGAAAGCAATAACTTGTAACGTACCTCCCACTTTGCAGTGGGCAAAACGGGGCATGGTGATTTGCAGAACGAGGATGGAAACGGAAAGGAAGCAACGCGTCCCATCTCCCCCTTCCGCGGGACATCGAGGGGTGGAGGAGAGAGCTCGTGGTGCAGGGTCGTCCGCCGCCGGCATCGTTCAAGCTCGCCCAGCGCCGTCGAGGGAGGGAGGAAGGCGGTGGCCCAGCGGGCGGCCCCGGGCAGGGCTGTGCCGGGGGCTCGGAGCGGCTGCCGTGGGGGCGGAGCGGGGCGGAGCGCGGCTCCCCGGGCCGCTGCGGGCAGCCAGGGGAGGGAGGGCCCTGCGGCCGGTGACTTCATGGGAAGGAGGCGGCGGCGGGAGGTGGGTCTCGCTTTCCGTCTCCCGGTGCCGTCTGCAGGGCGGGCGA
>VWYI01027984.1:25081-36907 GCA_013399455.1 Anthoscopus minutus
AGGCGGCGGCTGCGCCGGGCATCGCGGGCGGGGGGACAGCGGTGACGGAAAGCGGCAGCTGGGGGGGGGACGGCAGCACTGGGTTGATTCCCTCCCCCCCTTCCCTCTCCCGGCCGGAGGAAGATGGAGCTCGGTTAGTGAGGGCTTGCGGGAGGAGCAGCGGGAGCAGGTAAGAGCTGCTACTCCTCCTCCCGCTCCCGGGCTGCGAGCGGCGGGCGGGCCGGTGGCACAGGTGGGCCCGGCCGCTGCCGCGTCCTTGCCCGCGGGCTGCCCGCGCCGCCCCGGCCGCAGAAGTTCCCGCTGTGCGGAGCTGCGGGCGGACAGCCTGAGGGCAGCGCCCTCGGCCGCAGCCCGTCAGGGCAAAGCCGGGCTTTCAGAAGCGCCTTCCGCCCCGTGCCTCGGCTTATCGTGGCGGGGATGCGGGTAGGGCTGCTGGCTCTGCCCCCGCCCCATCTCCCTCGGCTCATTGATGAGCTCCGGGAAGGGCTTCTGCATTGCAGACTCGCTTTGCTCCTGCATTCGCGGCTTCAGCCTCTACAAGGAGCCCTGTTCCCTGGCCGGGTGGTTCGGTGCTGCCTGGGCAAGAGGCCGATTCGGGCAGGTGGTATATCCTGTGTTTCTTGGACCATGTCAGGACATTTGGAGGGATTGACCTCATTCGATAACTATTAGATGTACATGTGATATTTTTTCTCCTTCTGAAACAGCTACTAAAGGGTATCTGCCTGGATTCGTGTGAGTAATGCTCATTTAAGAGTTCACAGGCTGCAATATAGTGCAGTGAGATATAATGTGCATATAAAACACAATGCAGTGAGGCACACGACCTTACATAATCTAAATTTAAAAAGCTCACTACCCCTACGCTCACCCTGGAGGTTGTAGGAATATGTCTGTTCTAAGCGCTTTCTGACTCGTTTGGTACCTGTCTGACATGAAAATGCAGCTTGCCCTATGAGCCAGTGATGAAGATAAAAGAATAAATTGTTGACTACTTTTGCTGTAGTTCTGGCACAATAAGTTTCTCGTTGCTGGTCAGTGTCTCACATGCACAGTGATGTTCATGGCTACGTGGGCATACACTGCTCCCACAGCCAGAGAGAATGGTCTCTTCTGTTGTCCCTTGGATGTGCCTTTAAACTGACCAGCTGAAACACTGTCATATTTTAATGAACTCTTGAGGCTTCTCTCCCTAAACCTGAATAGTACTGCATTTTCTAGCATATGGACATAAATTTAATGTAAACAGAGAGAAACCTTTCACACTTTTCATTTGACCTTCACCGTCTCAGACATATACTCAAAACTGATAATCAGAGAAAGTATAATGGAAAGGCCTGGGTAAAATATGTTGCTGGATGCAACGTATGCAGCTCATACCATATGTTGGATGACACGCAGTCAGTGTTCTGAGCTCTGTATCAAAGGGAACTAATGTCTGATAAATTTGGCCCACATTTTATTTTAACTCAGTCCTTACAGATGACATTGACTTTAATAAAGGTTGCTATGGCACAGATTTAAAGCAAATTGTATCAAGCTTCTGGAATTGAAACTGCTGTTGATAAGAAGTGTTGTTTTATTATTTATAATTTGTTATTAAAATATGAGTGCATTAGCTGTTGAGGCTGGATCTGGCTCTGTTTTCTGCTGTTGGTGTGAATTGACTAAATGGTCTCCTTGCTATGGATGGAGGCCAGATTTTTCCCGGGTATGACTGCGCTGCTCACATAGGGGCAAGCTAGACTTTTGCCATTTGAATCTGGAATATAGATGAATATCAGTGCCTACCAGCCTCTGGAGCACTTTCTATTGCAAGGCTGTATGCTTTTGCTAAAGCTGTAATATTGCTGTGGAGTACAGAACCTCTGTGGGCTGTATATGCCCACACAGCAGCAATCGTGCTATGACATGATGTAGCAATGACACCTTTGTGAGTCTGGTTCTTTTGTAATACTACATTTTCATGTCTATAGTTTTTGCAAGAAACCCAATCTTCAGGACAGCTTAATTTAGGTATAACAACTGTTAAGGGGATGAGGCTGGGTAGAGAGGTCAGGTCTTACAGAGTCATATTTTTGTGTATGTATTGTGCAAAAGTAACTGCTTCATCATAATTATCTGGTTTTGGAAAAGGTTAGTTTTTGGTTTGGAGATTTTTTTGCCAATGGATTCTAGAAGAATTTAGTCTTGGTTTAATCAATACAAATTCATGTAATGGTGATGGTGGCTGGATGTTACAGACACCATGGAAGCATGTAAGGAGCAAGTAGAAAGGTGCTAAGTCCTTCCCTAGCTAGCCTAACTCTACATCGTTCACTGCCCGGTCACATCTCTCTTATTGTCATGTTGGCAGACTCAGCAAAAATGCCATTCAGTGAATGGGACTCCAGGTAAGGAATTTCAAAGAGCTGTGCACAGGCAGGCTATGAGCACTGACTGATGTTAACTGGTGCAACCATAGTGCTAATTGTTGCCATAGTTGCCCTTCATGTTACTTAAATATTAGGGAAACTGTGTTTTACCAGTACTATACATAGAAGATCTAATTTTAAATTAAAACTTCATGTTTTAAATATAATCCCTATGGTGTCTTCAGATCATTTAGGGTCTTGTCTGAGTTCATTGGTATTGCATCTATGTTATTTGGGGGAAAGTGTGTTTTTATTAAATTTGTTATAGACTGCATAAACTCAAGGATTTAAAAAATGTGCATATCATTGTGCTGTCACATACTGGTGTTTTCCTGTTGTTGCCTTTAGACACAATAACCTTTATGGGAGAAGAACACTGGCAAGGCATAATTATATATTATGTTATACAGGAGAGAAAGTTGGACCTGAGAGAAGGAAAGGACTAAGCAGAACGTTTGTTTCCAGATAGTCTACACCTCATATTTTGCAGTTTTTAATGAAGTCTCCTTCTGTTTAATATTTTCTACATTTCAAAAACATAATGAAATCTGAAGCTCCTTTTGACTCAAATTTCCTAAGATATCTTGGGATTCATATTAAGCAGAAATTAAACATAAACTTTTCATTAAGCAAATGTTAAGCTTAAAATACCAGGTGCAACTGTTATTAAATTGAGGACTGAAAATTGAAAAGACTTCGTTGTTGAAGATCTTGTATTTTACTGGTTCATTAACCTTTGATATGACTATAGAAGCATTCATAGATATTTAGACTAAACATGGAGCAAAATGATATGTGGACCTTCTAAACAAATGAATTGGGTTGCCCTAATGAAAAAACTGGGAGATTAACCTGGCTGCTTAGATGGTCTGGAAATACAGCTTTATAGACTCATAGAAAAGCAGTTTACCATTTGAGATGTGGTCCAAATATTGCATGGATATTATCTTGCATTTTCCTGTACTTCTTTATCATTGTTTTCCCAAGGCAAAGCATGACACAAAACTGAGAAGTTAAGTAAGATGGCAGAGCTGTTCTCAAAGCCTAAATAATAAATGACTGGTTTTATTTTAAGAGCAGATTAATTAGTATATACTGTTTATATTTACTCTATTATAAATAGTATATATATTACTGATGTAATAGTACAACATTTTCTGTCAAATATTTTCCAGACTTTTTTTTCTTGTCCTTTCTCCAACTACTGACCCAGGGAGGAAAAACTGTAAATCTGACAAGCATGGAGGTACTGGAGATATGAAAGTTGACTTACTGTTCTGTTTTCATATTGTTCTCCTAACATCACTGTTTCTGTGATTATTTCTGAGTTTAAATAGTTTAAAAAGACAAAGCAAATTGTGATGTATTTCAAGTCTCATTCTCATTTTACTGAACTTGTTCTTCTGTTTGAGGTTGGTGTTGTCTATTTTAGGATGCTATAATACCAGTGATTTTTAGGCATAGTGCTTTGCTGTAATGTTTTACTGTGGATTATTGACATTATTTCTATTTATTTAATATCTCTTGGATAGACCCTTTGAAAAGCTTTAGGCTTGAAATAGAGCATTTTTTCAGCTTATTTATTAGCTTTTATTAAAAGGGTTTATAAATTCATTCATTTAGAGTATCTCAGCCTTTTGAAATACACTTTCAGTAAAAAAGACCCCAGAAATCTCAGGACAAAAGTATGAATTTGCTCTAAGTTAGTTTGAAAATGTAGTTTCTTGTGTATTTTATAGAAGACATGAAGGATTGCTGTTGCTGGAAGTATTTTTCAATACTTGCAGGGCATTTTCCAGACTGAGCGTATTTGCAAATGCTTCATTATATATTTAGTAAAATTAGAACGCTTTCAATGTTGTACATTGAAAATTCCTTTGGTCAGAACCCTGAGTCTTGCTGCTCTCTGCTCGTGATTTAAGTCTTGCATGCAATGCTTCAATTTAGCCCGTACACAGAACAAAGTATGGGGGTTTTGTACAAAGGGTAAAGTAGCTATTTTTATCTGTCTGTGTTTTACAGATGCTCAGTTCTCTACAGTGATTCTTTTTTCACTTGCACACTCTCTTAGGATCTGCTGAGTAATCATTTGCATTGAATAGTTAACTAAAAAAGG
This sequence comes from Anthoscopus minutus, assembly GCA_013399455.1. Taxonomy (NCBI): domain Eukaryota; kingdom Metazoa; phylum Chordata; class Aves; order Passeriformes; family Paridae; genus Anthoscopus; species Anthoscopus minutus. The sequence continues at coordinate 29,612 of VWYI01027984.1, forward strand.
GGCAAAACCCATGTAGAAACTGAGTAAGCTGTGGAAGAATTTTGATTCTCATTTTAGTCACAATGGTTATATTTCCACTATTGTTTTCAGAATTGGAGTAAGGAACACTGAGAACTTGTTCTTTAATTAGATGCTTGAAATATCACATTCCTAATCCTGATGTCTGTTGACATTAGTGGCCTCTGTCCTGTGGAAATGTACAGAATGGTTACTGCTGAGTGTGACCAGGAGATGTAATACTGTGATGTTATCAGAAACGTGTTCGAATGCCTTTGATTAAAATGGCTAGCTGCCATGGTGATAGTGCCATAGAAACTGGTAAAATAATCAGTGCTATTAGGAAATCTGAATGAAAAATTCTTCTCTAGTTTTTTGTCTCTTATATTTCAGCACCTAAACAGGAATGAAACTCCACTGCTGTTATATTTCTGATTGAAAACATACTGAACTAATGCCTTTGTATCACATAGCAGACTGAGCTCAGGTTATTGTGTTGGTACTGCTGAAACATTAAATGCATGAGTGACTGACAATTCAGTCATCCTGCAGATGACTTCTAGTCCCAAGAACAAGAGCACTGGAGTAGGAGACCTTTCTTACAGAGCTGATATTAGTTGCTAAGTCACTTTTTTCAATTGTATTTACTTTCTAAATAGTACAATAAGTATAATTTCCTTCAAAAGCACTCTTCAAGCAAAGGAGGGCTGTGACTGTGTCCCATAGCCAGTGTCTACGCACAGTACAGTAGTGAAAGAACTTTAATTTGGGAGCCTGATTTTGTAAAAGGTTTTGTCTGTCTCGAACTACGCAAAACTTGAGTACAAGAATGCCAAATAACATAATATAACACTAATATCTTTACTGGCTTAGCTTTTCTCATCTCTTTTGAGATCTATTGCAATAAGAAACCAAGTGGAAGGAACAGTGCCTGGCTTATGTCTGTGGTTGGAATGAGTCATTTCACTATTACTGATTAGTAACTGTAGGCTACACCCTGTAGGAAACTGCTAAGCGAGTACATGGGGGGATGAACCCAGGTGTATCTGTTTAGCTATATACCAATTAAATTTCTGTGCAAACACTTATATTGCCTGCAAACTTTCTGAGGTAGTGCAAAGGAGCTTTTATTCTGTGTTAAATAGTTTTCCCTCTTAGCCCTGAGATCAGTGTAAAGGACAATTGCTTGATGGTGCTGAACTTGAGTTTATTACCTAGATTCACCCTGTACTAAGCAGCAGACAGTAGAAGTAAACACAGACTATAAAGCTGTACACTTAGATACAGAGATGATAACATGCTTTCTGTAATCAGAATAACATACATACCTGAGAACAGGACCCAGACCAAAGCATTGCAGATGTGTCAGGAAGAGTTTCAGATCTGACATCCCTTAACATCTGCACATCTCTTGCCTGAGAATGTAGCTTCTATTTTAAGTCTTAGAGATGTTACATTGTCAATTCTCATGAAGAGGAGGACATACAGGTGTGTTAAATAATGTTATGGTAATGAGACAGGATTGTTTTAGTGTAAATAAAGTATTGATTTAGCAAACTATAATTAAGTGATAATGAAATAACCTCTATGTCCCTCCAAATAACTCTACATCTTTGTCTCTGGAAGAGTAACAGTGGTTTAAAGGAAAGGCAGAGTATAAAGGGAAGGCATATTTATGTAATTTTAGCAGAAATAATGACAGAATATACAACCAGTAGATAAATTCACATGTGGGAAAGATTCAGATAGTACGATATGTTTATATGTTCTGTCAAGTATAGCTAAGAGGTGGAGACAAGCTTCCCTTCAGAACAGATTTACAGAAGTAACATATAATGGAGAAAGCCACAAGGATAAGGTTAAATAAAATCAGGTTGATACACTGTTTGCACTTTGCTGAATTGAGGTTGTTTGCTGGTAAGAAATTGCTATTGAAAAGTAGTATCCTTTTTCATTACTCTCAAGTGCCACACATTTACAAGAAGGGGATTAAAGCTGCAGATAGTGAAGTTAACCTGAATATTCAGAATTTAAATGAAAAATCACAACATCTGAAATGGTTTATATTAATGCCAGTGTTTCATGTTTAGTTTTTCAACAATCATAAAAAGCAAGGTTCAAAATAAAACTATGGGAAGGCATGCCAATGTTAAGTGATGTAGGGTGTCATTTCCAGGTTTTAGTGACAGTTTTCCACAGAGATTTGAGACCCTATGAGCTATTCTCAGTTTCTTATCATGTTTGGTTTTGATATCTCAGGAGGCAGGAAAAATAAAGTTAGATATTCTACTGCTGGACTTTTTGCAATATCTCTTCTGTATTGAAAGAAGACCTGTGTGAAGGATTGAATTTTTGAGCCTTATAGTTGGGAGTTTCTTAGGGAGTGTCTCATCAGGCTGATGAGAACTGTAGAAGGCAAGTGTTTCTTAGCAATAGAGAGTTTGTTCCTTCAGGCTTCTTTATAGGAATGCATATGAACCTCAGATATACAGAACTCACATCTATGTTTATAACTGAAGTTTTCTTAGATGTTTGTGCTGTGTTCAGTTTATTGCTCAATACTTCAAGACAGAGTTTCAAATAAAATAGGAAAAGTTGCTTGCACTCATATGAGTAATCCTCCTTTTCTGAGAGGCACCCAGAAGTGCTTTGCTGGTTTGCTCTTTCTCTAATATTTCTCTCACTGTGTATAGTCACACTTGTATGTCTCTGCTCTGGCATTCCAGCCTGAGCATGCTTAGTAAATTAGGACTGTAACACAATTATGGGCATGAAATACAAAGATAGATATTCATTAGTATATAGTCAGATTGTGAATGCTCAAAGCAGAATTTAAGCAGGATTATTAAAAGGATGCTTTTTCTTGGCAAGAATAAGAGGAAACAAAAGGATGTGAAAAATGTTATGTGAAGGTTCTCTTGAAGAATCCCTATGTAGAGATCTGTATTGTCTCCTGGGCAACACAGTTTACATTTTTATAATTCTACATTGTTCAAAATTTCTTCTGACATTGACAGATAAAAGCCTGTGCAGAAGAGAGAGCAGCATCATAAATCTAGAACTGTGTTGGTTGTAATAATAATCACTATGTTCTCTCTCTCTGGGCTACATCATCTTTGTAACAGGAGATACCTGGTTCCTGTCGCTTCATCCATCCTAAATACTGTTCTCAGTTCCTTTACCTTTCAGAGAAAATCCCTGTGATTGGCAGAGGAGGATGTGTCAAACAGTGGATAGTACTTGGAAATTGAATCTCAATACTTGCAACTGGGAGAATTAATAAGAATGTTGCAGTAGGACCCAAATCTATTTGAACTGGTTTTGTGGTTAAAAACACGTGCTACAAACTATTAATTACTTATTACACATGAGGGAATTTTTAAAGCAAGCCTGTGGCACTCACTGGCACATACCCCTCACTACTGTGATGTATTGCTCATGAGTTGTGATAGCACTCTTACTTCAAAAAGATTAAATTCTCATATCTGGAGATAACCCTGGAAAACCTGATGCATGTACTTCCAGCTGAGGTATTGCTGGCTGCTCCCCCTCAGTGCTAATGCAGATCAGGTGCTTGATATGAGCACACAAGGCTGCAAAATGTAGACCTCAATTAGCACTGAAATATAAATCATTATCTTTTGCTACCACCAGAGAAGAATACTTAGCTTGAGCAGCTCAGATCTGAGTGTCTGGAGCTGATGACATGTTTGCATCCAGCTGATGATGTCTTGACTTTGATCTAGAATTTGAGAAACAGAGTTGTTATTATTTTCCTTCCTTCATTTTTGTCTCTTAAAATATGCTTTAATGAGAAATGGCCCCTTCAAGAGATGTTCAGTTGTTAGGTTTCATTCCATGTGCCTCTCATATTTAAGATATTTTCCTATCCAGTATAAATAGAGAGATATGTACTCATGAGAGAAGATATCTCTGAAACCTTTTGGTTGTCATTAAAAGTATCTTTACAGAGAGAAATGTGAAATATCCTTCTTTGAATTTCATAATGAAGTTTACTTCCATAAAGAGTTGCTTTATTTTTCTGAGGTCAAGACTGGGAGAGCACATAATTTTACTGTGCATTTTGGGTAGAAATATTCCTATGACTGGCTTTACCCCAATTATTTTCTCATAGAGGTTATAGGAACATGTGTATGTATGTTTTCTGTGCACCGTTTTTCTTCTATGGGCCTGAGACTTATCAGTGGAGGAGAAAATGTAACAAATTCCTTGAGAATCAACCTGCCACAGTCCTCAGGAACTGGAGAAAAAGAAGCTGGGGCTTTAAAAATGCAAAATCCATCCACCTCCTCCAGGCCACTGAAATGGGCTTTCTCTCCTAGTAGAATTAGGCCAGAAAATAGCCTTTGAGTTGTGGAATTCTGAGTATCTCTGGCAGAAGATTACCTCAGAGGAAATCGTTGTGGCAGCAAAATGCATTTTGAGCTGAAATACTGAAGGTGTGGATGGGCAACAAGTGGGTTTAGTTCACTGCTATAACCATTACTCTGTTAAAATATATAAAGCTGTCTTTTACTGTCAGAGACCTGCAGATTAAGGCCCAGATATTTTAAAACATGTCTCATGACTAATATCTATGAAAAAAAAGTCTGTTTTGAGCTTTTTGAAACGATGCCATGTCAGTATATTCACTTTTAAAGGGGGGCGAAATGTAACTGTATGAAATAGTTTGCCACATAAGTGATATGATGATTCTGGTGATACTTTATCTCCAAGCCATATCTTTCTTGGATATGGCTATGGGAAATACATTATGTTTAGGGAGAGAAAGAAAAAAAATAATAGATTTTCATGAAACCTGTAACTTCATCACTATTGTGTATTTTGTGGTCTTAAGAGCAGCTAATTTTAAAGTGGTTCAATGCAGTGGAGTAAAATCCTAAGATCTACATGCAAAAATGTCTAGTAAGTCAAACTCTAATTATAGTATCTTGTGGTTATCTTCTTTGTTTTTATTGCTATACCGTGATAAATTTAACCTGGTGTTAATTGTAGTTTTGTCATTTGAGATAATGAGCCCTGCAGACATTCCACCAAGTGTTGTGAAGGTGGAATGCCAAAACGGAACTTCCCTGGCTGCACAGCTGTTTATGCAAAATGTGACCTTTGTTTGATCTTCTGGCTTAAGTCACATAGCAAAAGAAAGGTGGTAGCTGTAGATATAAAACTGTATGTACACAGTTATAAGGGGTTTTCACTACTTTTGAAAGAAAAGGGTTGTGGAAAAGGTGGTTGAAGATTTATGGATGTGTTCTAGGGGCATAAGTTATTGTTAAATTGCAAAAATATTTGCTGAAAATCTGTAGAAATCTTTAAACCGTGTAAAATTATTTTCAAGTAGCTACTTAGCTATTCTTCCAGTAATTTGCCTGGGAAGTTGTGTGAAGTTTTTTTGGTTGGTTGGTTGCTTGGGTTTTATTATTTTAATTTTTAGAAATCCCTAAGCAGCCAGGTAAGAAAAAGCTTATGGCCGGTGTAATTAAATATCTGTATGGAGAGAACTGCTAATAATATGCAGTTCTCCTTCTGTTGTTGCTTTTTCACGTTCCCACTGTTTGCTTGGCTGGAATGTAGTGGTGTTACATATTTGTAGATCTAACAGCTCTTCTTTAAGCCTTGCACTGTAAAATTGGGTCACTGCATATAATGCATGTTAAATAAGCCAAGAGGGTTTGTTGTATTTACAGAAAAAGTTAGCAGCAGGATCTCACAGTATTTACAGGAAACATATTTTGGTTAAGAATAAGCACATTTCCCTTAAATAAATTACTAGCCATTCTCAAAGTGTGTTCTTCTGGAATCTTCCTCTGTATGCAAATGGCTCAGGATTCATTAAAGTTGCCCAAATGTAGCAAAAAGCAGACAATAGCTCTAATATCCAGTGGCTTGATAGTTCTTTTGTTAGTGCTTTGCAAATCACATTTAAGTTTTGTGTGTGAATAGTTGAGATAAATCTGGGGTTTTTTCAGTGTCAGAATAAAATGAATTATTTTACGTCAGTAGCCATACAGAGAAAATAGTTTTAAAAGTTTCCAGTGCTCCTTGCCTCAGTTGGAAAGCTGACTACAGGTCCTACATCACATAACTTTTAATGGGATATAAGCTTCTGGGTCATATGAAGTACTTCTAATAAGTTTATTATTGTTCTGATGATTAAACTTCCAGATGAAGTTGTAACGTCATTAACAGCCAAGCTGTAAAATCCCTATTCAAAACATTGATTCTATATATCTGAAAAAGTAGAGTTGCACCTAAGTCCCAAACACTTATGTGTTGTCTGTTCTTCAGTACAGTGCAAAAAGAAACATTTTCCTAGCTCTTAGACATGCCTGTCTAAAACTGAACCTGCAGGTGTGTAGTCTTTGGGAAGCTATGGGAGATACTCCAGCATTCCCTTCCAACCTTTCTCTTTCTGGGCTCCTCGAGAACTGCTCTAAATTCTATGCTGTCCTATGTATCCCATGCTTGTCAATCATAGGGCTTATACTGCTTTTTGAATAATGGTCAGTCATGAAACAAAGTTTCTAAAATATTAATTTTCAGTATCTCTTAACCCCTTCAAATGAAATGCCCAAACAAGGGGCAAATGTGCTACTACTACTATCAAAATTTGCCTTAGTTTTAAGGGGACGAGGGCTTAAAAGTTATCTTTTTTATTTCAGAATGTAGTTTCTATGTATCAAAGGGTAAATTCTTTCAGAGACTGTTGTGGGGATTTAGTATTTTGATGGAGATATGTCTAGGAAGTGACTCATTGGTTTTCTGAGGCTGGCAGGACATTTATGAGGTTTTATGGTCTGATCTCCTGAAATCAATCTAGCTGTAGAACTCAGCGGTGGAATTTCTTCTTAAAATTCTATAGATCTTGTTGGACTATAGCATCCTTTTCATAAAAGACTCCCTTTCCTGATTTATGGAGTCTTGACTCATTAGATCAATATCATGAATCTGTAAAAAGTGGCTGCCTTGGACACACAGGTTGTGCCTTTGTTGTTCAAAGAAGCCCTTTTGTATTACCTTTCTTGTGACTAAGAGTGAAGCTGAATGAAGAGTTTTGGTTAAAAACTACTAAAAGAAAAGGATTTCCTTTTTTCTGGTAGCTAAGCTGGTATTTCAATTAAGTAGTTGGTGTATGTGGGTTTTAGAATTGCCATGACTTAAATCATAAAAAATAAACGTCCTGTATTTGTAAAAGTGATCACAGTGTGAAATGTTCTTTGCTAGGACTTGCTTTCTATCTGCTTGCATTTTATAAATTTATCCCATGGTATAAAGCTC